>JANEHU010004958.1:0-28647 GCA_027563435.1 Nasonovia ribisnigri
TATTTGTATGCTACACTAATAAATTTATAAAAACTGTAATATATCAAGTACCTACTACATAGTATGTTATATATTTATTACTATCTAACCACATAATCGAGCCCTTGTCCGACTTAGATGCGTTGATAAATAGCTGTGGATGTCAATTATATATAGTTATTTATCAATTGTCTATTAATTAACTTGATGTTATGCTCATGATGAATAAAATCTATCAACCTATAGTATAGTCATATCGATCAATAATTATATATTGTTAATTATATGTAAACCTAGTTCATCAAATAGTATAGCAATATATCATTATAAAATTTAACTGCCAGAATTTAATTAAATACATGAAGACCTATTAGTTTATAATAAATTATTATTATTATTGTATTATATAGTATCTGCAGCAGTTTTGTATCATACATAAAGTTGAAATTACCAAATTACATTACCTCAAACAATCATCTCACCTAAAAACTGTAATATATTTAGTACTACATAGAGTATACTTGTAGGTGTGTTATATTACTATTGTCTATCCAAGTATATATTATAGAACTATCCCATATAATCCAGCCCATGTTAAACAGTATAGGTGTAGATAATAAAATCAAGTGTTACCTAATTTATTATTTAAAATAAATAGTTTGTTCCATATAATACTCTACCTATATATATAAGTTATATCAAATAGTATATAGTCACATATTATCATTATACAATTTAATTTTCAGACTTTAATTAAATATATATAGGGACATAAAGTTCTATTTTGTTTATTAATATTGTATTATTTAGAATCTGTAGCAGTATTTGTATGCTACACTAAATTTATATGAATGACTCACCTAAAAACTGTCATAATATATCAACTAATAAATACTACATAGTATGTTAAATATTTAAGGAGTTATACATCAAAGTTAATAAAGAACTTTAGTTTCGTTGTCCGTGTATGCTACATTTTTAAAATAACTTTTTATTTAATTTAGTCGAATAACTTATGAGTTAAAACAGTTGTAGTATAATAAGTAGAAATAAATTGCTTACTTTTCAATTTCATTTCTGTCTTGGACTTCTACTGTAGCCATGTCGTGGCCTTTGAAGACGTATTTGTATAAATACTTGACGCTCTTCACAGTAGAACACACCTCTACGTTGATGTGTGCATCGTACTTGGCCAGCAGGTACGGGTTGTAGGCAACTACAAACTCGTTGCTGACCCGGTGACCCCTCACGAGGGCCTCGATTCCGTTTTCTCGTCGACGGTACGTTGGGTACCCGCCGTCAGAAACGTAAACTGTCTCTGCACAATATGCCTTTGGATATTTCTTTAGACATATCCCTTCAGCCATACACGGACTGTTGCGGTTCAGTTGCCCACATGGTCCGTGTATCATATGACTCGTCACAGCTGTGAACAGTCTCTGATTGTTCTCGTACGCTGGGTCTGGCAGTTCAGCGCACACGACATCGTCTACATCCTCGGCTGTGAGCAGCTTGTTGCCATCGCTAAGGATGATCAGTATGTGTGCGTGTGGCAGACCGCGTTTTTGAAACTCAACAGTGTAAACATATGCGTCTACGTTACCAAACACTCTGTTCTCAGTTATGTCTGACATGAGCTGCTTGAGTTTGGCGTGAAACACTCTTGCCACCAGTTCGGGTCTGTCACTTGCAACTGTATGATTTCCTTTGTTGCTGACGATCTCGGGCCACCCAGGATTGCAAGTGAAAGTAATGAACAGGTCGGGTTTGCCGTACTTGCGCACTATGGTCATTGCATCCTGGTAGCTCTGTTTCATGTAACGCGGACCTCCAGTGAAGGTCGACGGCAAAATCATTCTGCGTCCAACCGGGGCAGGTTCTTCAATGTGCAACTGCTGGTTGATGTGATCCACCAGGCCCTGATACGCTTCGGCAAACAGGGCTCTCTGATTGCGTTCAATGAACCGTAGGTTGTTTGTTTCCATTCGTACGTATTGGTCACAGACGTACTGTTGAAACAGAAAACCACCACGGTGTATCAGACTGAATCGTTGATGCCTGTGGTCGTTAGTTCCTTCGTAACGAATGGCCAGACGGTGACACGCAAATTCTCTGATAGTGTTGCGTGTGCGCACAGCATTTCGCCGGCCACCATCATCTTATCGCAGTTCGAAATGCCAACCCAGTTCACCGTGTGGGAACAACAGGGGGTATAGCATTGGATCTGCGTGCTGGGAGCCGTACGATAAGTTTTGCATCCTGTGTTGTGGGTTCACTGGATTCGAGTCGAACACCGCCAGGTCGAGGTTTCTCGGCGGTTGGCCATTGTTTCCAGCAAACACGACCGAAACTTCGTTGACTTGAGTTGGCGGTAGATTGTACCGCCTTGGGTCACTGTTTGGGTCAGCCACCAAGTGCATGGTGACTCTCCTGGGTTGCACCAGAGGATTGGCGTTGGCAATTCTCTGTTCCTCCAGCCACACTGCTCTCATGTTGCTGAATGCCATGGCAAATGGATTGGTTTGCCTCAGCATCGTGTCCAAGTCTGTAAGCACAGTCTCGTTTAGCTCACCCTGGTGGTTCTGGTTCATGCGAACCCGGTTTGCTTCCCCAGATTCAATGAAATAGAGCTCACAGTAACTTGGGTGTCTGTCGTCGTTTCTGACGACGTCGTTGGTGATCCTTCGATACACCTGCCCGTGTACAGTGAACACTCTCGGACCGCGACCAGGCAATCTTCTCTGATTGAGGTCAGTGGAGAAGGCGGCAAACGCAAGAGTGTTGTTGTACCGTCTTATGTCTCTACGGTACTGGGTTGCTATCTGTGAGTCGTCTACCAACAAACTCTGTAGCAATTCAGGTGCTTGTTGCAACCGACGGGGTCCTTCAGCAATCACCATCTGATTGTTGTTGCAACACAATGTGAAATGACCCGCCAAAGTGCGTTCACAGTGCCTGCACACTTCATTCAACGGCCCAATGTCGTGCCGATCCGGAAGTGGGTGTTGAACGCCAGCTGGCCTGTCTACTTGTGGCGCATGAACTCTTGGTAGTTCAACAGCAACTTCGGGGTTGAAGTCATCAAGAATGTCCATGAAATCGAGTTCACCGGGCAGGACATCGACTATCTCGACGTCCGCCGGCAAAACTTCGTCGTCCATCTGGACTTCAATGATTTCCACATTGTCTTGGTCTTCCATCACAACTTCCATGTTCTCCACGTCGACAATTATTTCCTCATTGTCTACGTTCATAACGCCGTCTTCCATCACAACTTCAATGATGTGGTTGTCCATCATGGCATTTTCGTCCACAAGGTTAGGTTCATCTTGCATGGGGCGTCCACCTTCAGGCTCTTCAGCCACGCCTGGCACATGCTGCCGTCCGACTACCTATAAATTAATAGGCGGTTAGTGTAATTCAATTTTAAATCACATATTTATCTATCAATTAATTGTATTAATGACAAAGTAAAAATGTTTTAGCGTTATTTCATAGTTCTAATATTTGTATATCTTTTTTATTTTATATTATTTATATATATGTTTTTATTGCTAAAAGTCAAATGTAATAAAACTTATTTAAGTATACAACTTTATGCTTCGTTGAGTATAAATATTTTTGAGCAAACATACTTTACCCATAATAGTTTTTAACGAATAAAGTAAGTGGTAACTATTCCAAAATTTGAACAATATAAAAATGAATAATAACTGAAACTGTTGTTAAAGCACAGGGCTTTGAGTTACTTAAGTACTTACTAATGTAATAGAGTAATAATTAAATCAAAAAGTACAGTTGTATATTTAATGTCAATTGTTTAATAAACTATATTGTAAGCATATTTGTCAAACAGATATTAGTTAAAACAATAGGAGCGCAGTTTAAAATATGTTTAGTCATGGCAAAAGAATGGTTCTGAAGCAGTGATCATCAACAGTTATAAAATTAAACAGTTAAGTCAAATGACAAAAGGGAAAACTAATAAGTGAAATAAAATTGTTCTGTTGAGGTTAAGTTTTTTTAATTAGTTTTCTAACAGAATACAGTGTGTAGGTGAAAGTAAAATGAAAAACTATTAGTTATAGTGCACAGTTACTCTCATCATATATATATAAGTACTTTAGTATTATATTTAAGTGTATTATGTATGTTTGTATGTATGTATGTATGTATGTGTGTATATGTCTACATTAATTAAACATTCGTTAATAAAACAAAATATTAATTTAAGGCAATGAATAGGTTATAATAATAAATATTTAATAATAGTTCATAAGTAGTAATTAACAGTTATTGGAATTGTAAAATTGAATGTACAGGTTAGGTTAATTTCAAATTATTAAATAGCAATAGAACAGTTTTAACAGTCGAGTCAAATGCATTTATCATAATTTTTGGTCTTAAAAATATATGTCAGTATGAATTAAGCTCGGGGCAGTATAGATTGTATTAAGTATGAATGTAAAGACAATATCGCTCATAATTTGTATCTGTTTAAATCAGGGACTGGAACCGTACCGAAAAGAACCGGTTTTGGAACCGGAACCCTTTGAATAATGGGAACCGGAACCTCACCGAAACCCTAATTTAAATTAATTTGAAAACCGGAACCCCACCGGAACCTTTATTTGAATTAATTTAAAAACCGTAACTTTACCGGAACCGGTACTTTTTTTTAAAGGTTTCTTACGATTAATTTCGGTTTTGTAATAATTCTATTATTTTTATTTTTATTTTTCATTATTATTACGACGATTAATAATATTCAAAAATAATCATTCAATTACCTACAGAGTACAGAGTTCAAGCGTCTGAGACATCGAGACGTGTCACTAAGACTAAACAGTAAACACTTGATTATAAGCACTATAAGCTATAAATATTTCTACGTAACAACTGATAATGTAATAATAGCAATTTCCAGCAAAAATAAAAGTCGTTATTTACTGCACAATATACACCAGGTCCTGTAGGTCTGCCACTTCCAGTTACCACAATAATAACTAATAAGAAATTCATAAATCTTATAGTATAAAACGCTAACATAGGGCGCACCCTATGGCGTTTTTATGCGTTATTTAGTGAATAATGGAGCGAAAATCGGACCGTGCGGCGGGTAGAATCAGCGCGCGCCAATGAAAAAATCCGATTCCGCCGAGATTCGCGTTATCGCCGACGCCTTATCAATTTTATATTACGATTACGAAAAATGAGAGTTTTTTTTCGAAAAGTCGAGTTTTACCCCCCTCCGGGGCGACGCGCGGCCCCGCTCGGACCTTATTCGCCTTCCCCGTCGGATTTAACGGCCCCCAGCACCCGCGCTTTTTTCGTTTCGACGATTTCTCGGCCGAGATCACGCGCGAACCGTGCGCCGCCGCCGCGCGCCGTCGTCGCGCTTTTCGTTCGAAAAGTCGAGTTTTACCCCCTTTCGGAGCGTCGCGCGGCCCCGTCCGTCACCGGATCGCGTTTCTCGCCAAATCTATAGGCCCCGCGCGACGCTATTTCGTTTACGACGGGTGCCCCGGAGGAGAACTCCGACTGATTCTATTAGCCGTCGTCGATTTTGGCGCCGTTTCGAACGGTTTTTCACACTTTTTCGTCTACCGATCGAGTTTTACCCGTCTTTCAAACGTCCGATCTCCCCGCTCGCGACGTATTCGGAATCCCCGCTAAATTTACCGACGGCGCCCGCCCCTACTCCGTTCCGGGCGAGTGCCGCGGTCGAGTAAAATCCACGACAGCAGAGCCCGCGAAGCGCCGCCGTCGAGTAGGTGTATTACTATATACAGGCCCTGTATATATGCGTAGAAAAGTCCGATTTTTTTCGCGTAAATCGCGTTCGCTTCGTAAAAACGTGGCGTTCGCGTTTCGCCTCGGCACCGAGACGACTTAATAGGCATTGATTTCACTCCCTTTCTCATCTCAGTAGGTAGGTAGGTCGGTTAGGGCGTTAGGCAGGTTACCCGTGGGTCGAGCGTTCGATGCCGGCCTCGGGTCGTGGAAATTTGCGGCGGCCGTGTTAAATCGAATTATTTTTTTTGCGTTTTTTTTTCTTTCATATTATTCGTATTTAACGAAAATTTTATGATTTTTTTTTCAAAATTTGAGTTTTACCCTTATTCGCGTTCCCCGTACTTCGTTCGCGTCGAGTGCGGCGTACAGGCATAGGTATATACATGCTACTCATATATTTATATATTTGATAGACGATATATGACAACAGAAGGAACTGTAGGTACATGCATCTTATAATAAATGTAGACTTTTAAGAGTTGATACGGCGCGGTGGTTGGTTAAGTTAAATTATTATATAATAATATATATCCTAGCTCGAGTCGACGGTGGATGTGACAGAAACGTTCGAATACTTCAACACACAGTGTGTATTACAATATATTATTATTAATATTTAACCACATAAACATTGCTCAATAAATGTAGACAATAAAAGCAATAGCTGTGTATTTCAATTATTTGTATTATTTGTATTTCATGCTCATGATTAAATATACAACACCTATACTATGTAGTAGGTAAATATTATATTACAGTTTTACTCTTAGTGTAGCATACAAAATAAACTGCAACAGATTCCAAATAATACAATAATAATACAATAACAAAATAGAACTTTATGTATTTAATTAAAGTCTAGCAATTAAATTGTATAATGATATGGCTATATACTATTTGAAATAACTTATATAGGTTCAATTATGAGTATTATATGAAATAAACTAGCCGAGTGCGGATATCGCCGCCGTCGAGTGGGTATTACTATATACAGGCATAAATACATGCGTCGGAAGGTTCCATTTTTTTTCGCGAATTTCGTCTGCTTATCGACGAGGTGGGATCGCCGGCTCAAAAGCCCTCAGCTGACGTCGAATATTGTATAATATCATATTATTATATTATTATATATATCAATATAAACGATTCTCGCAATGCTACAGTATGACCATTATTAATTGATACTGGTCGGTTGGTGGAGTGATGGCGTGCGGGGGACAACTTTAGCAATATAACATTATATGGGTTTGCTTATTACGTAGGTACCTAAAGTTTATTTAATGTATCATAACATAAAAATATACATATATAATAGGTATTGTCCACGATTCAACCTGATGTTGTGACCTGTTCGTCGCACATTGTCCGCTATCCGACAAAGTCGAATAGCCTACCCTTATTACTTCGGCGAACGTCATTCGAGGTGACTGACCTGCTAGACACCCTAAAAAGACGGCGGCTATATGATTTGCATAGATGCCCGAAATGTTTTGAATTGTTTTCATGTAATATATTACATAATTTATTTTCTTGGTGACAGTAATGAACGCTGTCCGCGATTCGACGCAGTCGGATTGCATACCTGACGACGTGACCTGGCCGTCGCACATTGTCCGCTATCCGACGAAGTCGGATTGCCTATCCACGGACATAACTACTGTCCATCGAATAACTGACTTGCTAGACACCCAAAACTTCACAGCGGCTATACGATTAGCATGGCCGCCCGAAATTTTCAAATTTTTTTTTTTCATTTCCGACCATAGCAAACAACTTCGTCCGCGATTCGACGCAGTCGGATTGCCTATCCACGGAGACAACTACATTCCATCGAGTGACTGACCTGCTAGACCCCAAAAAAATCACGGCGGCTATAATTTATGACACCGTCCGAAGGTTACGTGATTTGGCGTTGGCTAATCCACCATTCCTTACAAAATTCCATTATCCTTATCTTGAATCCACTATCCTTATCACAAATCCACTATTCTTATTATAAATCCAATATCCTTAACACTAATTGTTATCACAAATCCACCTTCCTTATCACTTTTCAATTTTACATACCCCTTTTCTAATCACGAATTCTTATCACTATCTCACCATCGATAGCCTTATCACCCATACACCGTGCCGGCTCGAGTCGACGACTGGACCACAAGACCACTATGGCGTCCGACATGGACAACACTCCTCGCCAACTCCGGGGGGTCTGGGGGTAAGGTTAGGTTAGGCGATTTTGGCCACGGCAATTAACAACGTATGACTACATTCAACGTCATTTGAGGTGACTGACTTGCTAGAAACATAAACACGACATACAGATTTATGATTTTCCTTTCGAAAGAAAGTCTGGACCGTATCGACTGTAGAGCACATCCTCGGGCATGAGAAATGATCGGACCCTCATACCCAAATTTCAAAAGTCACCGAAAGATACCGCCAAAAAGCATAGCCTTATCACTCATCCACAATCCTTATCACGCATCCACTTTCCTTATCACGCATCCACTTTCCTTATCACGCATCCACTATTCTAATCTCCCATCCACTATTCTTATCACACGTCCACTTTCCTTATCACTCATCCACTATTCTCATCGGCAATCCACATTTTGGACCAATATTTTAGGCAAATCGGTTTCCACTGGGAGTAACACTGGGGGGTCTGGGGGTCTCCCCCAGCGACGCTCGGAGAGCTAGTCTTATAGTATAAAACGCTAACATAGGGCGCACCCTATGGCGTTTTTATGCGTTATTTAGTGAATAATGGAGCGAAAATCGGACCGTGCGGCGGGTAGAATCAGCGCGCGCCAATGAAAAAATCCGATTCCGCCGAGATTCGCGTTATCGCCGACGCCTTATCAATTTTATTTACGATTACGAGTTTTCGATAGAAAATGGGAGTTTTTTTTCGAAAAGTCGAGTTTTACCCCCCTCCGGGGCGACGCGCGGCCCCGCTCGGACCTTATTCGCGTTCCCCGGGAGATTTAACCGTCACACGTCTACGCGCTTTATTCGTCTCGACCCTTTCTCGGCGGAGATCGCACGCGAACCGCCGGCCGCCGAAGCGCGCCGTCTGGCCGTTTTTTTTCCGAAAAGTCGAGTTTTAAACCTCTTTTAAACGTCTCATCTCGCCGCTCGCCGCGTATTCGGAATCCCCGCTAAATTTACCGTCGGCCCGCCGCCCCACTTCGATCCCGGCGAGTGCCGCGGGCGAGTACAACCGACGACAGTAGACCGCGGCGTCGTCATTACTATATTACTACTACTATATATACTATATATATATATATATATATATGCCGTATATACGCGTAGACGTTTTGGATTTTTTTCCCGTAAATCGCGTTCTCTCCCGGAGAACGCGGCGGAGGACGTCGTCCGCCGTCCGACGCGGCAGACCGCCCGACCCGGTAGACCGCGGGGCGCACGACGGCGTAGCGTTCGCGATTCTAAGACGCCTTAAGAGGCAGAGATTTCACACCAGTTGTCAACTCGATAGGTAGGTAGGTAGGATTAGGGCGTTAGGCGGGTTACCCGGCGGTGGAGCGTTCGATACCGGCCGCGGAGGATTGTGTAAATTTGCGGCGGCCGTGTTAATTTGAAATTCTTTTTTTTTCGATTTTTTTTTTTTAATATATTAAATTAATTCGTTTTAGCCGTCGCCGCGAATTGACGATTCTAAAAGTTTTTATTTATACAAATAAAGTATTCGAAATTTGAAATTCGAATTTATTAATTCGAAATTCTTTTTTTCGTTTTTTTTTTCGCGATTTATTTATTTTGTATTAATTCTTTTTAGCCGCGTTCGGTTTAAACGATTATTGCTACGGACTTATTGATTAATTCATTCGTATATTATATTGTATTGACTAATAAAACATCTGGATATTTCTATTGCACCGTGTAAGGGACTTGGTTGTTCGAGGCGATTAAATAGTTACATTAAATACTCACAATAGTTATAACTCATGCGTATGCATGTAATATGTACATAGCAGATACCTACTTATAAGTCACAGTAGTAGGTACCTAATATATTATGTTATTATATTTGTAGTTTACCTACTTAAAGAGTAGGTACTTACATGATATTGATTGAACTAACTGAATTAAGTACGGTTACCTAATACAAAGTATAATGTCGGTGATAGGGTAGGACTATTATTGGAAGTAAAATGTAGTTTTCACAAAATGATATAATGACACAGCAACATTTGTATACTTATACAATACTGTTGTATTACATTTTGTAAAGTAGTTGGTGGAGGTGGTTGAATAGTGTTATAGAGCTACTTACAATAGGTTATATAACTCATGCATACGTATATCTAATGTGTACGTAGCAGTTACCTATGAGTTTTGTATTGTCTGCTTAATAGGTATATATACACATACTAAGCATATTGTCATAATAACTATATGCGTATATATATTTGAATGTTAATGCCTTAATGGGTAGTGAAAATTTAGTTTACCTACCCATCTACTTAAAGAGTAGGTGCATGGTATTGATTGAACCGACTTAATTAAGTGTGGGTGCCTAATGTCGGTGATGAGATAGGACTAAGTGAAATTAAGTAAAATGTAGTTGAGCATAGCTACATAGGTAGTTTAACTGCTATATATTTTTTTTTATATATATACGAGTACCCACAAAACGCTAAGACGGTGTCAATTGATATAGGTACTTCTATATTTCAATAGATATTGAAGTTTAATAATGCTGTATTATACTTATTATTATTATTATTATATTAATTACGTGCGTTAATATTTGATTTATATTATTATTATTATTATATATCCTTCCTAATATATAAAACAGAGATATATAAAACAGAAACCCGTGTGGCGCCTCCCGTGTCGAAAATTTGTGCGCCATAGTCAACCCGCCAATGAGAAAATTAGATTTTTTCCGCGGGCGGTCTCCCGGCGGCGGCGGAGCCATCGCTGCGTAATCAGTCTCTCTTATCACTTTTTCACGATTTTTTTCAGATTTTTCAATTTTTTCAAACCTTTTCGAGTTTTACCCCCCCGGGGGGCTCTGGGCGGCCCCGTTCGGACCTTATTCGCCTTCCCCGTCGGATTTAACGGCCCCCAGCATCCGCGCTTTTTTCGTTTCGACGATTTCTCGGCCGAGATCACGCGCGAACCGTGCGCCGCCGCCGCGCGCCGTCGTCGCGCTTTTCGTTCGAAAAGTCGAGTTTTACCCCCTTTCGGAGCGTCGCGCGGCCCCGTCCGTCACCGGATCGCGTTTCTCGCCAAATCTATAGGCCCCGCGCGACGCTATTTCGTTTACGACGGGTGCCCCGGAGGAGAACTCCGACTGATTCTATTAGCCGTCGTCGATTTTGGCGCCGTTTCGAACGGTTTTTCACACTTTTTCGTCTACCGATCGAGTTTTACCCGTCTTTCAAACGTCCGATCTCCCCGCTCGCGACGTATTCGGAATCCCCGCTAAATTTACCGACGGCGCCCGCCCCTACTCCGTTCCGGGCGAGTGCCGCGGTCGAGTAAAATCCACGACAGCAGAGCCCGCGAAGCGCCGCCGTCGAGTAGGTATTACTATATACAGGCCCTGTATATATGCGTAGAAAAGTCCGATTTTTTTCGCGTAAATTGCGTTCGCTTCGTAAAAACGACGTTCGCGTTTCGCCTCGACACCAAGACGACTTAATAGGCATTGATTTCACTCCCTTTCTCATCTCAGAAGGTAGGTAGGTCGGTCAGGGCGTTAGGCAGGTTACCCGTGGGTCGAGCGTTCGATGCCGGCTTCGGGTCGTGGAAATTTGCGGCGGCCGTGTCAAATCGAATTATTTTTTTTGCGTTTTTTTTTTCTTTCATATTATTCGTATTTAACGAAAATTTTATGATTTTTTTTTCAAAATTTGAGTTTTACCCTTATTCGCGTTCCCCGTACTTCGTTCGCGTCGAGTGCGGCGTACAGGCATAGGTATATACATGCTACTCATATATTTATATATTTGATAGACGATATGACAACAGAAGGAACTGTAGGTACATGCATCTTATAATAAATGTAGACTTTGGTTAAGTTAAATTATTATATAATAATATATATCCTAGCTCGAGTCGACGATGGATGTGACAGAAACGTTCGAATACTTCAACACACAGTGTGTATTACAATATATTATTATTAATATTTAACCACATAAACATTGCTCAATAAATGTAGACAATAAAAGCAATAGCTGTGTATATCAATTATTTGTATTATTTGTATTTCATGCTCATGATTAAATATACAACACCTATACTATGTAGTAGGTAAATATTATATTACAGTTTTACTCTTAGTGTAGCATACAAAATAAACTGCAACAGATTCTAAATAATACAATAACAAAATAGAACTTTATGTATTTAATTAAAGTCTAGCAATTAAATTGTATAATGATATGACTATATACTATTTGAAATAACTTAATATATAGGTTCAATTATGAGTATTATATGAAATAAACTAGCCGAGTGCGGATATCGCCGCCGTCGAGTGGGTATTACTATATACAGGCATAAATACATGCGTCGGAAGGTTCCATTTTTTTTCGCGAATTTCGTCTGCTTATCGACGAGGTGGGATCGCCGGCTCAAAAGCCCTCAGCTGACGTCGAATATTGTATAATATCATATTATTATATTATTATATATATCAATATAAACGATTCTCGCAATGCTACAGTATGACCATTATTAATTGATACTGGTCGGTTGGTGGAGTGATGGCGTGCGGGGGACAACTTTAGAAATATAACATTATATGGGTTTGCTTATTACGTAGGTACCTAAAGTTTATTTATCGTATCATAACATAAAAATATACATATATAATAGGTATTGTCCACGATTCAACCTGATGTTGTGACCTGTTCGTCGCACATTGTCCGCTATCCGACAAAGTCGAATAGCCTACCCTTATTACTACGGCGAACGTCATTCGAGGTGACTGACCTGCTAGACACTCAAAAAAAGACGGCAGCTATATGATTTCCCCGAATTTTTAAAAATTTTTTTCACGTAATTTATCACTTAATTTTGCGTTTTCGGTGACAGTTATGAACGCTGTCCACGATTCGACGCAGTCGGATTGCATACCTGACGACGTGACCTGGCCTTCGCACATTGTCTACCATTGCCTACCATTATTACTTCGGCGAACGTCATTCGAGGTGACTGACCTGCTAGACACCCAAAAAAACGTAGTCGAATTGCCTATCCACGGGCATAACTACCGTCCATCTAATGACTGACTTGCTAGACGCCCAAAAATTCACGGCGGCTATACGATTAGCATGGCCGCCCGAAATTCCACGTAATTTATAAATGAACGCTGTCCGCGATTCAACGCAGTCGGATTGCATACCTGACGACGTGACCCGGCTGTCGCACATTGTCCGCTATCCGAAAAAGTCGGATTGCCTATCCACGGACATAACTACCGTCCATCGAATGACTGACTTACTAGACACCCAAAAAGATGTAGTCGGATTGCCTATCCACGGACATAACTACCCTCCATCGAATGACTGACTTGCTAGACCCTTAAAACATCACGGTGCATATACGATTAGCATGGCCGCCCGAAATTTTCGAATATTTCCACGTAATTTATAAATTAATTTTGCGTTTTCGGTGACAATAATGAACGCTGTCCGCGATTCAACGCAGTCGGATTGCATACCTGTCGACGTGACCTGGCCGTCGCACATTGTCTGCTATCCGACGAAGTCGGATTGCCTACCCTTATTACTTCGGCGAACGTCATTCGAGGTGACTGACCTGCTAGACACCCTAAAAAGACGGCGGCTATATGATTTGCATAGATGCCCGAAATGTTTTGAATTGTTTTCATGTAATATATTACATAATTTATTTTCTTGGTGACAGTAATGAACGCTGTCCGCGATTCGACGCAGTCGGATTGCATACCTGACGACGTGACCTGGCCGTCGCACATTGTCCGCTATCCGACGAAGTCGGATTGCCTATCCACGGACATAACTACTGTCCATCGAATAACTGACTTGATAGACACCCAAAACTTCACAGCGGCTATACGATTAGCATGGCCGCCCGAAATTTTCAAATTTTTTTTTTTCATTTCCGACCATAGCAAACAACTTCGTCCGCGATTCGACGCAGTCGGATTGCCTATCCACGGGGACAACTACATTCCATCGAGTGACTGACCTGCTAGACCCCAAAAAAATCACGGCGGCTATAATTTATGACACCGTCCGAAGGTTACGTGATTTGGCGTTGGCTAATCCACCATTCCTTACAAAATTCCATTATCCTTATCACAAATCCACCTTCCTTATCACTTTTCAATTTTACATACCCCTTTTCTAATCACGAATTCTTATCACTATCTCACCATCGATAGCCTTATCACCCATACACCGTGTCGGCTCGAGTCGACGACTGGACCACAAGACCACTATGGCGTCCGACATGGACAACACTCCTCGCCAACTCCGGGGGGTCTGGGGGTAAGGTTAGGTTAGGCGATTTTGGCCACGGCAATTAACAACGTATGACTACATTCAACGTCATTTGAGGTGACTGACTTGCTAGAAACATAAACACGACATACAGATTTATGATTTTCCTTTCGAAAGAAAGTCTGGACCGTATCAACTGTAGAGCACATCCTCGGGCATGAGAAATGATCGGACCCTCATACCCAAATTTCAAAAGTCACCGAAAGATACCGCCAAAAAGCATAGCCTTATCACTCATCCACAATCCTTAACACGCATCCACTTTCCTTATCACGCATCCACTATTCTAATCTCCCATCCACTATTCTTATCACACGTCCACTTTCCTTATCACTCATCCACTATTCTCATCGGCAATCCACATTTTGGACCAATATTTTAGGCAAATCGGTTTCCACTGAGAGTAACACTGGGGGGTCTGGGGGTCTCCCCCAGCGACGCTCGGAGAGCTAGTCTTATAGTATAAAACGCTAACATAGGGCGCACCCTATGGCGTTTTTATGCGTTATTTAGTGAATAATGGAGCGAAAATCGGACCGTGCGGCGGGTAGAATCAGCGCGCGCCAATGAAAAAATCCGATTCCGCCGAGATTCGCGTTATCGCCGACGCCTTATCAATTTTATTTACGATTACGAGTTTTCGATAGAAAATGGGAGTTTTTTTTCGAAAAGTCGAGTTTTACCCCCCTCCGGGGCGACGCGCGGCCCCGCTCGGACCTTATTCGCCTTCCCCGTCGGATTTAACGGCCCCCAGCACCCGCGCTTTTTTCGTTTCGACGATTTCTCGGCCGAGATCACGCGCGAACCGTGCGCCGCCGCCGCGCGCCGTCGTCGCGCTTTTCGTTCGAAAAGTCGAGTTTTACCCCCTTTCGGAGCGTCGCGCGGCCCCGTCCGTCACCGGATCGCGTTTCTCGCCAAATCTATAGGCCCCGCGCGACGCTATTTCGTTTACGACGGGTGCCCCGGAGGAGAATTCCGACTGATTCTATTAGCCGTCGTCGATTTTGGCGCCGTTTCGAACGGTTTTTCACACTTTTTCGTCTACCGATCGAGTTTTACCCGTCTTTCAAACGTCCGATCTCCCCGCTCGCGACGTATTCGGAATCCCCGCTAAATTTACCGACGGCGCCCGCCCCTACTCCGTTCCGGGCGAGTGCCGCGGTCGACTAAAATCCACGACAGCAGAGCCCGCGATGCGCCGCCGTCGAGTAGGTATTACTATATACAGGCCCTGTATATATGCGTAGAAAAGTCCGATTTTTTTCGCGTAAATCGCGTTCGCTTCGTAAAAACGTGGCGTTCGCGTTTCGCCTCGGCACCGAGACGACTTAATAGGCATTGATTTCACCCCCTTTCTCATCTCAGTAGGTAGGTAGGTCGGTTAGGGCGTTAGGCAGGTTACCCGTGGGTCGAGCGTTCGATGCCGGCCTCGGGTCGTGGAAATTTGCGGCGGCCGTGTTAAATCGAATAATTTTTTTTTTGCGTTTTTTTTTTCTTTCATATTATTCGTATTTAACGAAAATTTTATGATTTTTTTTTCAAAATTTGAGTTTTACCCTTATTCGCGTTCCCCGTACTTCGTTCGCGTCGAGTGCGGCGTACAGGCATAGGTATATACATGCTACTCATATATTTATATATTTGATAGACGATATATGACAACAGAAGGAACTGTAGGTACATGCATCTTATAATAAATGTAGACTTTTAAGAGTTGATACGGCGCGGTGGTTGGTTAAGTTAAATTATTATATAATAATATATATCCTACTAGCTCGAGTCGACGGTGGATGTGACAGAAACGTTCGAATACTTCAACACACAGTGTGTATTACAATATATTATTATTAATATTTAACCACATAAACATTGCTCAATAAATGTAGACAATAAAAGCAATAGCTGTGTATATCAATTATTTGTATTATTTGTATTTCATGCTCATGATTAAATATACAACACCTATACTATGTAGTAGGTAAATATTATATTACAGTTTTACTCTTAGTGTAGCATACAAAATAAACTGCAACAGATTCTAAATAATACAATAACAAAATAGAACTTTATGTATTTAATTAAAGTCTAGCAATTAAATTGTATAATGATATGGCTATATACTATTTGAAATAACTTATATAGGTTCAATTATGAGTATTATATGAAATAAACTAGCCGAGTGCGGATATCGCCGCCGTCGAGTGGGTATTACTATATACAGGCATAAATACATGCGTCGGAAGGTTCCATTTTTTTCGCGAATTTCGTCTGCTTATCGACGAGGTGGGATCGCCGGCTCAAAAGCCCTCAGCTGACGTCGAATATTGTATAATATCAGATTATTATATTATTATTATATATATCAATATAAACGATTCTCGCAATGCTACAGTATGACCATTATTAATTGATACTGGTCGGTTGGTGGAGTGATGGCGTGCGGGGGACAACTTTAGCATTATAACATTATATGGGTTTGCTTATTACGTAGGTACCTAAAGTTTATTTAATGTATCATAACATAAAAATATACATATATAATAGGTATTGTCCACGATTCAACCTGATGTTGTGACCTGTTCGTCGCACATTGTCCGCTATCCGACAAAGTCGAATAGCCTACCCTTATTACTACGGCGAACGTCATTCGAGGTGACTGACCTGCTAGACACTCAAAAAAAGACGGCAGCTATATGATTTCCCCGAATTTTTAAAAATTTTTTTCACGTAATTTATCACTTAATTTTGCGTTTTCGGTGACAGTTATGAACGCTGTCCACGATTCGACGCAGTCGGATTGCATACCTGACGACGTGACCTGGCCTTCGCACATTGTCTACCATTGCCTACCATTATTACTTCGGCGAACGTCATTCGAGGTGACTGACCTGCTAGACACCCAAAAAAACGTAGTCGAATTGCCTATCCACGGGCATAACTACCGTCCATCTAATGACTGACTTGCTAGACGCCCAAAACTTCACGGCGGCTATACGATTAGCATGGCCGCCCGAAATTCCACGTAATTTATAAATTAATTTTGCGTTTTCGGTGACAATAATGAACGCTGTCCGCGATTCAACGCAGTCGGATTGCATACCTGTCGACGTGACCTGGCCGTCGCACATTGTCTGCTATCCGACGAAGTCGGATTGCCTACCCTTATTACTTCGGCGAACGTCATTCGAGGTGACTGACCTGCTAGACACCCTAAAAAGACGGCGGCTATATGATTTGCATAGATGCCCGAAATGTTTTGAATTGTTTTCATGTAATATATTACATAATTTATTTTCTTGGTGACAGTAATGAACGCTGTCCGCAATTCGACGCAGTCGGATTGCATACCTGACGACGTGACCTGGCCGTCGCACATTGTCCGCTATCCGACGAAGTCGGATTGCCTATCCACGGACATAACTACTGTCCATCGAATAACTGACTTGCTAGACACCCAAAACTTCACAGCGGCTAACGATTAGCATGGCCGCCCGAAATTTTCAAATTTTTTTTTTTCATTTCCGACCATAACAAACAACTTCGTCCGCGATTCGACGCAGTCGGATTGCCTATCCACGGAAACAACTACATTCCATCGAGTGACTGACCTGCTAGACCCCAAAAAAATCACGGCGGCTATAATTTATGACACCGTCCGAAGGTTACGTGATTTGGCGTTGGCTAATCCACCATTCCTTACAAAATTCCATTATCCTTATCTTGAATCCACTATCCTTATCACAAATCCACTATTCTTATTATAAATCCAATATCCTTAACACTAATTGTTATCACAAATCCACCTTCCTTATCACTTTTCAATTTTACATACCCCTTTTCTAATCACGAATTCTTATCACTATCTCACCATCGATAGCCTTATCACCCATACACCGTGTCGGCTCGAGTCGACGACTGGACCACAAGACCACTATGGCGTCCGACATGGACAACACTCCTCGCCAACTCCGGGGGGTCTGGGGGTAAGGTTAGGTTAGGCGATTTTGGCCACGGCAATTAACAACGTATGACTACATTCAACGTCATTTGAGGTGACTGACTTGCTAGAAACATAAACACGACATACAGATTTATGATTTTCCTTTCGAAAGAAAGTCTGGACCGTATCAACTGTAGAGCACATCCTCGGGCATGAGAAATGATCGGACCCTCATACCCAAATTTCAAAAGTCACCGAAAGATACCGCCAAAAAGCATAGCCTTATCACTCATCCACAATCCTTATCACGCATCCACTTTCCTTATCACGCATCCACTATTCTAATCTCCCATCCACTATTCTTATCACACGTCCACTTTCCTTATCACTCATCCACTATTCTCATCGGCAATCCACATTTTGGACCAATATTTTAGGCAAATCGGTTTCCACTGGGAGTAACACTGGGGGGTCTGGGGGTCTCCCCCAGCGACGCTCGGAGAGCTAGTCTTATAGTATAAAACGCTAACATAGGGCGCACCCTATGGCGTTTTTATGCGTTATTTAGTGAATAATGGAGCGAAAATCGGACCGTGCGGCGGGTAGAATCAGCGCGCGCCAATGAAAAAATCCGATTCCGCCGAGATTCGCGTTATCGCCGACGCCTTATCAATTTTATTTACGATTACGAGTTTTCGATAGAAAATGGGAGTTTTTTTTCGAAAAGTCGAGTTTTACCCCCCTCCGGGGCGACGCGCGGCCCCGCTCGGACCTTATTCGCCTTCCCCGTCGGATTTAACGGCCCCCAGCACCCGCGCTTTTTTCGTTTCGACGATTTCTCGGCCGAGATCACGCGCGAACCGTGCGCCGCCGCCGCGCGCCGTCGTCGCGCTTTTCGTTCGAAAAGTCGAGTTTTACCCCCTTTCGGAGCGTCGCGCGGCCCCGTCCGTCACCGGATCGCGTTTCTCGCCAAATCTATAGGCCCCGCGCGACGCTATTTCGTTTACGACGGGTGCCCCGGAGGAGAATTCCGACTGATTCTATTAGCCGTCGTCGATTTTGGCGCCGTTTCGAACGGTTTTTCACACTTTTTCGTCTACCGATCGAGTTTTACCCGTCTTTCAAACGTCCGATCTCCCCGCTCGCGACGTATTCGGAATCCCCGCTAAATTTACCGACGGCGCCCGCCCCTACTCCGTTCCGGGCGAGTGCCGTGGTCGAGTAAAATCCACGACAGCAGAGCCCGCGATGCGCCGCCGTCGAGTAGGTATTACTATATACAGGCCCTGTATATATGCGTAGAAAAGTCCGATTTTTTTCGCGTAAATCGCGTTCGCTTCGTAAAAACGTGGCGTTCGCGTTTCGCCTCGGCACCGAGACGACTTAATAGGCATTGATTTCACTCCCTTTCTCATCTCAGTAGGTAGGTAGGTCGGTTAGGGCGTTAGGCAGGTTACCCGTGGGTCGAGCGTTCGATGCCGGCCTCGGGTCGTGGAAATTTGCGGTGGCCGTGTTAAATCGAATTATTTTTTTTGCGTTTTTTTTTTCTTTCATATTATTCGTATTTAACGAAAATTTTATGATTTTTTTTTCAAAATTTGAGTTTTACCCTTATTCGCGTTCCCCGTACTTCGTTCGCGTCGAGTGCGGCGTACAGGCATAGGTATATACATGCTACTCATATATTTATATATTTGATAGACGATATATGACAACAGAAGGAACTGTAGGTACATGCATCTTATAATAAATGTAGACTTTTAAGAGTTGATACGGCGTGGTGGTTGGTTAAGTTAAATTATTATATAATAATATATATCCTAGCTCGAGTCGACGGTGGATGTGACAGAAACGTTCGAATACTTCAACACACAGTGTGTATTACAATATATTATTATTAATATTTAACCACATAAACATTGCTCAATAAATGTAGACAATAAAAGCAATAGCTGTGTATATCAATTATTTGTATTATTTGTATTTCATGCTCATGATTAAATATACAACACCTATACTATGTAGTAGGTAAATATTATATTACAGTTTTACTCTTAGTGTAGCATACAAAATAAACTGCAACAGATTCTAAATAATACAATAATAATACAATAACAAAATAGAACTTTATGTATTTAATTAAAGTCTAGCAATTAAATTGTATAATGATATGGCTATATACTATTTGAAATAACTTATATAGGTTCAATTATGAGTATTATATGAAATAAACTAGCCGAGTGCGGATATCGCCGCCGTCGAGTGGGTATTACTATATACAGGCATAAATACATGCGTCGGAAGGTTCCATTTTTTTCGCGAATTTCGTCTGCTTATCGACGAGGTGGGATCGCCGGCTCAAAAGCCCTCAGCTGACGTCGAATAATATCATATTATTATATTATTATTATATATATCAATATAAACGATTCTCGCAATGCTACAGTATGACCATTTTTAATTGGTACTGGTCGGTTGGTGGAGTGATGGCGTGCGGGGGACAACTTTAGCAATATAACATTATATGGGTTTGCTTATTACGTAGGTACCTAAAGTTTATTTAATGTATCATAACATAAAAATATACATATATAATAGGTATTGTCCACGATTCAACCTGATGTTGTGACCTGTTCGTCGCACATTGTCCGCTATCCGACAAAGTCGAATAGCCTACCCTTATTACTACGGCGAACGTCATTCGAGGTGACTGACCTGCTAGACACTCAAAAAAAGACGGCAGCTATAAGATTTCCCCGAATTTTTAAAAATTTTTTTCACGTAATTTATCACTTAATTTTGCGTTTTCGGTGACAGTTATGAACGCTGTCCACGATTCGACGCAGTCGGATTGCATACCTGACGACGTGACCTGGCCTTCGCACATTGTCTACCATTGCCTACCATTATTACTTCGGCGAACGTCATTCGAGGTGACTGACCTGCTAGACACCCAAAAAAACGTAGTCGAATTGCCTATCCACGGGCATAACTACCGTCCATCTAATGACTGACTTGCTAGACGCCCAAAACTTCACGGCGGCTATACGATTAGCATGGCCGCCCGAAATTCCACGTAATTTATAAATTAATTTTGCGTTTTCGGTGACAATAATGAACGCTGTCCGCGATTCAACGCAGTCGGATTGCATACCTGACGACGTGACCCGGCTGTCGCACATTGTCCGCTATCCGAAAAAGTCGGATTGCCTATCCACGGACATAACTACCGTCCATCGAATGACTGACTTGCTAGACACCCAAAAAGATGTAGTCGGATTGCCTATCCACGGACATAACTACCCTCCATCGAATGACTGACTTGCTAGACCCTTAAAACATCACGGTGCATATACGATTAGCATGGCCGCCCGAAATTTTCGAATATTTCCACGTAATTTATAAATTAATTTTGCGTTTTCGGTGACAATAATGAACGCTGTCCGCGATTCAACGCAGTCGGATTGCATACCTGTCGACGTGACCTGGCCGTCGCACATTGTCTGCTATCCGACGAAGTCGGATTGCCTACCCTTATTACTTCGGCGAACGTCATTCGAGGTGACTGACCTGCTAGACACCCTAAAAAGACGGCGGCTTTATGATTTGCATAGATGCCCGAAATGTTTTGAATTGTTTTCATGTAATATATTACATAATTTATTTTCTTGGTGACAGTAATGAACGCTGTCCGCAATTCGACGCAGTCGGATTGCATACCTGACGACGTGACCTGGCCGTCGCACATTGTCCGCTATCCGACGAAGTCGGATTGCCTATCCACGGACATAACTACTGTCCATCGAATAACTGACTTGCTAGACACCCAAAACTTCACAGCGGCTAACGATTAGCATGGCCGCCCGAAATTTTCAAATTTTTTTTTTTCATTTCCGACCATAACAAACAACTTCGTCCGCGATTCGACGCAGTCGGATTGCCTATCCACGGAAACAACTACATTCCATCGAGTGACTGACCTGCTAGACCCCAAAAAAATCACGGCGGCTATAATTTATGACACCGTCCGAAGGTTACGTGATTTGGCGTTGGCTAATCCACCATTCCTTACAAAATTCCATTATCCTTATCAAAAATCCATTATCCTTATCTTGAATCCACTATCCTTATCACAAATCCACTATTCTTATTATAAATCCAATATCCTTAACACTAATTGTTATCACAAATCCACCTTCCTTATCACTTTTCAATTTTACATACCCCTTTTCTAATCACGAATTCTTATCACTATCTCACCATCGATAGCCTTATCACCCATACACCGTGCCGGCTCGAGTCGACGACTGGACCACAAGACCACTATGGCGTCCGACATGGACAACACTCCTCGCCAACTCCGGGGGGTCTGGGGGTAAGGTTAGGTTAGGCGATTTTGGCCACGGCAATTAACAACGTATGACTACATTCAACGTCATTTGAGGTGACTGACTTGCTAGAAACATAAACACGACATACAGATTTATGATTTTCCTTTCGAAAGAAAGTCTGGACCGTATCAACTGTAGAGCACATCCTCGGGCATGAGAAATGATCGGACCCTCATACCCAAATTTCAAAAGTCACCGAAAGATACCGCCAAAAAGCATAGCCTTATCACTCATCCACAATCCTTATCACGCATCCACTTTCCTTATCACGCATCCACTATTCTAATCTCCCATCCACTATTCTTATCACACGTCCACTTTCCTTATCACTCATCCACTATTCTCATCGGCAATCCACATTTTGGACCAATATTTTAGGCAAATCGGTTTCCACTGGGAGTAACACTGGGGGGTCTGGGGGTCTCCCCCAGCGACGCTCGGAGAGCTAGTCTTATAGTATAAAACGCTAACAGATGGCGCACCCTATGGCGTTTTTATGCGTTATTTAGTGAATAATGGAGCGAAAATCGGACCGTGCGGCGGGTAGAATCAGCGCGCGCCAATGAAAAAATCCGATTCCGCCGAGATTCGCGTTATCGCCGACGCCTTATCAATTTTATTACGATTACGAAAAATGAGAGTTTTTTTTCGAAAAGTCGAGTTTTACCCCCCTCCGGGGCGACGCGCGGCCCCGCTCGGACCTTATTCGCCTTCCCCGTCGGATTTAACGGCCCCCAGCACCCGCGCTTTTTTCGTTTCGACGATTTCTCGGCCGAGATCACGCGCGAACCGTGCGCCGCCGCCGCGCGCCGTCGTCGCGCTTTTCGTTCGAAAAGTCGAGTTTTACCCCCTTTCGGAGCGTCGCGCGGCCCCGTCCGTCACCGGATCGCGTTTCTCGCCAAATCTATAGGCCCCGCGCGACGCTATTTCGTTTACGACGGGTGCCCCGGAGGAGAATTCCGACTGATTCTATTAGCCGTCGTCGATTTTGGCGCCGTTTCGAACGGTTTTTCACACTTTTTCGTCTACCGATCGAGTTTTACCCGTCTTTCAAACGTCCGATCTCCCCGCTCGCGACGTATTCGGAATCCCCGCTAAATTTACCGACGGCGCCCGCCCCTACTCCGTTCCGGGCGAGTGCCGCGGTCGAGTAAAATCCACGACAGCAGAGCCCGCGATGCGCCGCCGTCGAGTAGGTATTACTATATACAGGCCCTGTATATATGCGTAGAAAAGTCCGATTTTTTTCGCGTAAATCGCGTTCGCTTCGTAAAAACGTGGCGTTCGCGTTTCGCCTCGGCACCGAGACGACTTAATAGGCATTGATTTCACCCCCTTTCTCATCTCAGTAGGTAGGTAGGTCGGTTAGGGCGTTAGGCAGGTTACCCGTGGGTCGAGCGTTCGATGCCGGCCTCGGGTCGTGGAAATTTGCGGCGGCCGTGTTAAATCGAATTTTTTTTTTTGCGTTTTTTTTTCTTTCATATTATTCGTATTTAACGAAAATTTTATGATTTTTTTTTCAAAATTTGAGTTTTACCCTTATTCGCGTTCCCCGTACTTCGTTCGCGTCGAGTGCGGCGTACAGGCATAGGTATATACATGCTACTCATATATTTATATATTTGATAGACGATATATGACAACAGAAGGAACTGTAGGTACATGCATCTTATAATAAATGTAGACTTTTAAGAGTTGATACGGCGCGGTGGTTGGTTAAGTTAAATTATTATATAATAATATATATCCTAGCTCGAGTCGACGGTGGATGTGACAGAAACGTTCGAATACTTCAACACACAGTGTGTATTACAATATATTATTATTAATATTTAACCACATAAACATTGCTCAATAAATGTAGACAATAAAAGCAATAGCTGTGTATTTCAATTATTTGTATTATTTGTATTTCATGCTCATGATTAAATATACAACACCTATACTATGTAGTAGGTAAATATTATATTACAGTTTTACTCTTAGTGTAGCATACAAAATAAACTGCAACAGATTCCAAATAATACAATAATAATACAATAACAAAATAGAACTTTATGTATTTAATTAAAGTCTAGCAATTAAATTGTATAATGATATGGCTATATACTATTTGAAATAACTTATATAGGTTCAATTATGAGTATTATATGAAATAAACTAGCCGAGTGCGGATATCGCCGCCGTCGAGTGGGTATTACTATATACAGGCATAAATACATGCGTCGGAAGGTTCCATTTTTTTTCGCGAATTTCGTCTGCTTATCGACGAGGTGGGATCGCCGGCTCAAAAGCCCTCAGCTGACGTCGAATATTGTATAATATCATATTATTATATATATCAATATAAACGATTCTCGCAATGCTACAGTATGACCATTATTAATTGATACTGGTCGGTTGGTGGAGTGATGGCGTGCGGGGGACAACTTTAGCAATATAACATTATATGGGTTTGCTTATTACGTAGGTACCTAAAGTTTATTTAATGTATCATAACATAAAAATATACATATATAATAGGTATTGTCCACGATTCAACCTGATGTTGTGACCTGTTCGTCGCACATTGTCCGCTATCCGACAAAGTCGAATAGCCTACCCTTATTACTTCGGCGAACGTCATTCGAGGTGACTGACCTGCTAGACACCCTAAAAAGACGGCGGCTATATGATTTGCATAGATGCCCGAAATGTTTTGAATTGTTTTCATGTAATATATTACATAATTTATTTTCTTGGTGACAGTAATGAACGCTGTCCGCGATTCGACGCAGTCGGATTGCATACCTGACGACGTGACCTGGCCGTCGCACATTGTCCGCTATCCGACGAAGTCGGATTGCCTATCCACGGACATAACTACTGTCCATCGAATAACTGACTTGCTAGACACCCAAAACTTCACAGCGGCTATACGATTAGCATGGCCGCCCGAAATTTTCAAATTTTTTTTTTTCATTTCCGACCATAGCAAACAACTTCGTCCGCGATTCGACGCAGTCGGATTGCCTATCCACGGAGACAACTACATTCCATCGAGTGACTGACCTGCTAGACCCCAAAAAAATCACGGCGGCTATAATTTATGACACCGTCCGAAGGTTACGTGATTTGGCGTTGGCTAATCCACCATTCCTTACAAAATTCCATTATCCTTATCAAAAATCCATTATCCTTATCTTGAATCCACTATCCTTATCACAAATCCACTATTCTTATTATAAATCCAATATCCTTAACACTAATTGTTATCACAAATCCACCTTCCTTATCACTTTTCAATTTTACATACCCCTTTTCTAATCACGAATTCTTATCACTATCTCACCATCGATAGCCTTATCACCCATACACCGTGCCGGCTCGAGTCGACGACTGGACCACAAGACCACTATGGCGTCCGACATGGACAACACTCCTCGCCAACTCCGGGGGGTCTGGGGGTAAGGTTAGGTTAGGCGATTTTGGCCACGGCAATTAACAACGTATGACTACATTCAACGTCATTTGAGGTGACTGACTTGCTAGAAACATAAACACGACATACAGATTTATGATTTTCCTTTCGAAAGAAAGTCTGGACCGTATCGACTGTAGAGCACATCCTCGGGCATGAGAAATGATCGGACCCTCATACCCAAATTTCAAAAGTCACCGAAAGATACCGCCAAAAAGCATAGCCTTATCACTCATCCACAATCCTTATCACGCATCCACTTTCCTTATCACGCATCCACTTTCCTTATCACGCATCCACTATTCTAATCTCCCATCCACTATTCTTATCACACGTCCACTTTCCTTATCACTCATCCACTATTCTCATCGGCAATCCACATTTTGGACCAATATTTTAGGCAAATCGGTTTCCACTGGGAGTAACACTGGGGGGTCTGGGGGTCTCCCCCATCGGAGAGCTAGTGTAGGTATAAAAGGTAACGAAATGGCCGATGAAGCAGCCTCCCTTGCCTCTAATATTCTACACAACATCACCATCGACAAAATATCATCCTATGATATTTTTACGTCCGTCAAAAATAAAATCTTTTTGTCATGGCAACACCACTGGGACTCCATTCCGCCTACCAACAAACTTAAACATATAAAATGTTCTGTGAGACAGTGGTTTACACCTCCGGAACTCAACCGACGTCAAAATATTGCCATTACTCGTATCAGAATCGGTCACACCTTTCTCACACACTCCTTCCTTATCAGTAAAGATCAACCCCCTATATGCAACATGTGCCAAACCCGTATCACCATAAAACATATTTTTGAAGAATGCCCAATACACGAACCAACCCGCACTCTTCTCGACCTCCCACACAACATCAAAGAAGCTCTAAATGAAGAACATACTTTAAAAACCATCGAATTCATCACCAAAGACAACCTTATCAACAAAATATAGTTTCAATACAAATTAAATTGTAAATTCATTTAAACAAATATTGTAATTTTTAATATTGTAATTTACTTTTCTTTTTTGTTATACTTAAACAAAATGTTGGCTAATAACCATTGTAGTTGAAGCCTGTAAACCTTTAAATAAAAAAAAAAAAAAGAACATCAAGACGGATTGAAGACATTATACAGAAAAAAAAACTCAGTAGGTAGGTACCTCGTACCTATATGGTTTTGAGAAGACGAGAATACGAGATCTACTGTTTTGTTAGTCGACCAAAATAGAGCAGTAGGTACCTATGAATTTAAAACGATAAAATAATTCAAATACCTACCTTGACCTTTGCCGCTTGGAAGATGTTATAAAAAAAATCGACAGACAAAAATTCGGACTCAAACATATAAAAAAATTGTTTGTAGCTTATACAATTCCCCGGCGAGGTTAATTGAAAGATACTATAAAAATTAAAAAAGGATGTTTAATATTTGGGAACCGGTAGGTGGTTCTAATTGGACTAATTGGAAGAACCTAGCGTTGATCGTAGAAGGCTTGGTTGAGAGGCAGGATGCTTCTGGAGCCCAATAAACCCATGCACTGGTGACGTGTCGTAATTTGGTCATGTTTGTTGCCTTGTTGGTTAGGGGGATTGAAATATTTATTATTATATTTGTACCACAATACAGTATCATCTAAAATATTTCAATCTATTTGTGCAATAGTGATTACTGATTATAATACAGTGAATATTACGAAATAATATTATTTATTACCTCTTATATAATTATGTACTTACAGCCAGGTAGCATTCGGGTTTTTTGTATTATTTCTATAAAACATACTATAGTAAGTATAGTAGGTACCTATAAAGCTATAAGCCTATAAATAATAATATATTTTATAGTTGAATAATTATATACATGTGGTATAGTGGTTTGCCAGTTTTTCAAAAATAAAATGTCATGGGGGGGTACGACACTCAAATCCCACTCCCGTAAATACGCTACTGTGTTACTGTGAAGAATATATATGTATAGGTTCACTATATTACAAACTGATAAATATTAAAGAGCCTCTTCGAGGTATTAATAATATTTAATCTTTACCTACCATGAAACAAAACAATATTAGAGTCCGGCCTTTCGTAAGCTGCATCAATTTTGACAATAGTCTGGTTGGAATCTGCTAATACTTGAAAGAACCGTAATAATTGTACCGGATAACGCGGTAGTATGGATCCAGGGTTGTTTAATCTCCATAATAGCTTAATGTTATGAATAAATTGAATGTAAAAACATTTTAATTATTAATTATTAATTCAAATAGTTCATAAAAATTAGCTTATAAGTTTTAGATTTTTAGGTTTGTAAAATGTTTTAGATTCTGAGGACTGAGAGAAGAGATGAATTTACTGACTTACAATGTGTGCTAAATAATTGAGATGTTTATTTTATATGGACCTAATCAAATAAAAGTTTTTTTCAATCATCTAATAATTTTTAGTGAATATGTATAATTATAGCCGTATAGGTATTACATTTACTTATAAATTTATATAAATTACATAATATTAATTATTATTAATTCGCATTGATATCT
>JANEHU010004959.1:0-131610 GCA_027563435.1 Nasonovia ribisnigri
CAACTTCCGGGCGATATATAGCGTGATGCGGGATAAAATAATGTCCAGGTGATTGTGCTAAAGACATATGACCAAGCGAAATATATTCGGACATAAACCGGTCGTAAAGTGATTTTAAAACAGATATAGTGGCTAGTTTTCGCTCGAGCATTTCGAAGCGACGCGCAGCGACTTCGCGCGAGCCCACAAAAGTTTCACTCGACACCGGGGAACGAAAAGGCAACGGAACCGAGAACCGGCCGGAGGGCAAACGTACCACTTGGTCACTAAACAATTTTTCACATTGCCCATTGTCGGTAAAAGTCGACGGGACTATTCCAGGCTCCTCGACCTGCCAAAATTTGTCCATTAGACACTCAAGAGATAATGTCATACACACGGGTAACGACTGATATGCGCGCGTCTCACTATCGGCGACCGGGCCAATCAAGATCCAACCAAATATGGAACTAAACGCGGAAGGCATAGCGTCATCTATCGATACCTTTCGACCGTCCATGATAGAGGCGTACACATCCCCACCTAACAGTAAGTCAATTGGCGACGAAACATCGAAATGCGGGTCTGCCAATGCCAAATTCGAGTATCGATCTTTTATACCGGACGATAACGATTGTTTGGGTAGGTCACCTGTTATAGATGGTAATATCCACGCGCTTAAAGATAAGGCGGGCTCGGACGAAAATCGCGGCTGTACAATACAATCAACGCGACCAAGAACGTTAACGACAGTAATTCCCGATAAGCCACTGATCGGAGCGGTCCATCGCGAGCGCTTGAGACCGAGACGATTGACACATACGTCAGTAATCGCACTAATTTGCGATGCGCAATCAACTAATGCGCGCAATGTATGCCATGACCCGGAGCGGTCTTGAACGTGTACCAGCGCAGTACCTAATAATACAGACGTCGCGGGCGGCTCAGGTGATCGTCTGACAGCAGCACACATTGAAACATTTGATACGTTAGGGAGGGGTGTCTCGTCATTATCTCGCGGCTCGTCTTCCGACGTATGTAAGAGGAAATGATGTCTACGCGTACATTTATTGCAGTTTGGTTTCGACTTGCAACGCGGAACCCAATGGTCGGCCCCAAAACAAATGAAACACAATCTATTTTCGCGCGTCCAACGCGCACGGTCTTCGTTTGACCACGATTTAAATTTAGTACATGACGTCAACTTGTGCGACTCAGAACAGCACGGACATTTAACGTCAGTTTTGGCGGTAACAAACGACATAGGACGGGAACTGGGTCGCTTTCCCAGCTGTTCTCCCCCTTTGGATAACTGACCGGACGACTTTCCACCCTTCGGCGCAGCGAGCACGGTACTCTTCTTCGTGTCCCCCACTACTTCGAGAATTGCCACTCGGGACCTAACAAACTCCAACAACTGGCTAATGGACGGATATTCCGCCGTACTACTCGCCTCGAACGTTTTACGCGTATGGACGGACAAGCACCGGAATGCCAAAGTAAATAAAATAAAAGAACCTATATCTGGTATTTTGAGTGCGTTAATTAGCGAAAGGTTCTCATGAAATGTGCGTAAAAAACTATTTAAATCGTGTAGGGATTCGTGCGGCATAGGTGGCGTATGCAGTAATTGCTCAATAAGAGACGTGGCTACTAGACGCGGGCGGTTAAAACGATCAGATAACGTAGACCATACTAAGTTATAATTATCGGCAGCAACTGGTATACTCTGTACCGCTTCAGCTGCGGAGCCCCGTAGACACCCAACCAAATAATATATTTTTTCGAAATCGGAGAGGTCGGGTCGAGAGTCAACTAACGCCGAAAACTTGTCATGAAACGCGGGCCACTCCCGGAATTCACCACTAAACTTAGGCAGGGGTATCTCAGGGAGCCGTGGGGACCTTTTAATACTTACGTCGGAACACTGACTCGAGGGCACCCTTTGGTGAATATACGACAGGTCGATAGCTTCCGCACCGGTAGGAATAAGGCTAGCCGCTACGGCCTTAGCCTCCCCTATAAGCCTCCGCATTTCGGACGATAAATTGGACAAATACTCGTCACCCTTACCTAACAACAATAAACAGTCTAAATGCGAATCATCTTCCGTTTTAAATTGGGTCCATAATGAATCTAGGTCCGCTGCGAGCACGGATAAGGTAGACGCCAGACTAGCGTCGCCCCGGACGCTCAATGCCATTGCATGTACCGATTTAATATGTGCGATAACGGTGGATCGCTTTATTGCGGCTCGCTCAGCCATACGCGTAATGCGATCAATGTCCTTATCGTCAGCCATAACGATAACTATAAACTACAACTAAACTATAGATAACCAAAAAACGATATTACCCACTCGCGATAATTATGGATACTAAGGAATCTAACCTAACAAGGAAAAAGTTCGATCACCGTACCTACACAGGCCACACACTGTACGCAATCCGCACCACTAACCCAACACAACGCTGCCGAACCTCCCAACGAGGTCGGAAAACCACGCTCTGCTACCAAAAATGTTCGCCAAAGCAGCACTTACGTTTTTTTTGCAGTTTGCTGCACCGACTCGCGTTGTGTTGTAGATAGGGGGGGTGTAGGTAAATATAAGACAACTTGTATAGATATATATAATAAATAATAAATCCCAAAAGAGGGTTTGTGTAATAAATGACAAACAAAATAATTATAATAATAATGTGGCAAAAGAAACCATAAACGGCATAAAATATAAAAAAAATAATTACTTAAATATGTAATATAACAATAATAATAATACCAACACACACTAACAATAGCGTGGCTGACCCACTGACCGACTGTCCGATTATATAATATTATAAAATTATTAATATCGACCTGTATCCAGCGACGTTGACCGACAGGGGACTTTGCCGAAAACAGCGACGGCAGACGATGTACGGAGTGGACGCAACACTCCAACTGTCCAACTTCCTCAGATGTGACTGTCAGCTGACCCGGGCCGTGAATGATTCAGCACGGTTAATAATAATTACAGCAACCACACGTCAAGCCGAATGGGCATTTGATGTACATCAGGGTGGCGGGAACGTTCGCGGACATACGCACCATTCAACCGCCGAGAGAAGAGAGAGAGCCCGTCGGATGGCGGCACAACTTTATGACGACAAAAGCGTCGGTCTGGATGACAGGGAGGGGAGACGTCACCGGGTTGCGACTTATCTGCCCCCCGCCACATAGCGACGACAGCCTTTAGATTTGTAGAGGCGGTGCGACCGGGTCCAAGTTCGAACAATAAATTATAATTAAAGAGAAAAACCACAACATGTTAGACATTTTATGTTATGTATTTTCAATGTAGGTAATTAATTATAACATATAAATAATACAGGGTGATTATTTTTTTTTGAAAAAATTAAGTTTACTGAAACATGGCTGAAGAATCCAAAGGCACAGGAATACTTCATCAGAACCTGGCTTTCTGTTGAAGAAAAATAGACAAATAAATTTTTTAAATTAGAATATGACATAAAATTCGCCACAAATAATGGGGTAGAGTCTCAAAATTAACTTTTAAAGAGTTTTTATTTGAAACTGCTGAGTGACAAGTCTTTAAATAGTATATTAAATAATATAATATAACAGTTCTTACCACAGACTTTTTATTTTATACTTATATTATTTATACTTTATTTAGTTAATTAAGAAATTAGAATTAAGAATAATATAATATAATACTATTATATTTAACATAGATTATAGGTGATACTATCATATTATGTGATAACATTGATAAAAAAAAAAAAATGATAACACTTTGGTGCCGTAATCGACTGTATTTATAACGACCCGTTAGTTAAATGAGCCGACCATGACACATTTTCAAATTTCGCAACCAGAGCGACGGACACGACAGTGGTGCCAACTTCCCGGGTGGCCGAGCGCGGTCACTTATCATACTCCTGTCCAAGACCGGCGGTAATCAATTTTGGACAAAAGGATCGAACAATATTTGTTATGCTATTCAACCAGTACACTCTAAAAATTCTAACACTAATTGTGAAATGGCATTATTCACGAAACAAAAAGAGAAAACACTAATTTGCGAATATTTATATTTTGAATTACTTGGGAGCATATTTCATAAATTAAAATTCAGGAATACGTGGATTTATACAACAGAGAAAGAGAACGTAGTATTAACATGTGGAGTAGAGGAGAAAACAGAAACTATGGAGTTAATAGGAACAGGATTGTTAACTATTTCAGATCAATGTAAAGGGTATGCAAGTCAAAATATATTACACCCAGTGACAACAGTACACAATTCACACTTAATAGACATAATACCAGAAACTAAAATAATTAGGGTAGATCAAAGTTTAAAGCAGGATGTTATAATTAGTATACCTACTTTTAAAAATATTGGGAAAATTGAAAAACTACATGATTTGAGATCTATATCTAGTTCTTTAGATGACATAAATAAAGATATTGATTATCAAATAACAAAGCAAACAGTACAAGAAGTACATAGAAATCATAATTATGTATTTTATGCTATTATAATGTTGTTTATATTTTTAATTATATGTAGTGTAATTAATAAAATTTATAGGAACACAACACCACCTCCAGTTCCCATACGGGCTTATAGTCCTGTACATTTCGATAATATAAAAGTAACGGAGGTGTGATTAGATTAAGTTTAAATTGTTAAAACCATTGTATGAAATTATAATTGTACAAAAATTTAGCCTTATAAATTAAGTTTTATTGTATTTAAATATAATTCCATTCTAGGGATGGAGGAATGTAATAATCCTCATTATATTAGTATTTAGTTTAAATAATGTAATATGTATGTATTGTAATCTGCTGACATTCATGGACTTTGTAATAACCCGATTATAGGAAAGCGTATGCTTAAATCAAAGGTGGACGCTGGAAATAGCTTACGCCCTTGATTGCACGTAGGCCATGATAATCATCTAACTCCGTTAGCTTAAATAGGAACGGATGAGTCGAGAACGGAGAGTCGTAGTTAAATACTAGAGACGAGACGTACATCTACAGTTGATTGGATTTGACGTTAGTTAATAATAATAAAGTACTTTAAGTCTACGTAAATTTGTGTATCTTTATTGTTAACCTTCCTTCACAAGTTAGAGTGCTAAGAGCGGACACGTTACAATACCACACGTTGCACTCATCAACATTGAAGACTTGGGCTGCCCTCGTTTGGATCAAATATGTGATAACGAAACTTTACCTTGTTGTATTTTTCATATGGAATTTAATCCTAAACAATGTACATTTTATAAAGTTTTTGCTATAAGAAAATGGTTTATAAATAATTCTTAAAAATATAATAATAATATTTTAACATTGGTTTTTTTTATTTTTACATACTGAGAAAAAATTATATATATATACAGTATTATACTAAATATTATATACATTAACGTGTTTCATACAATAATATACATAACTTCCATAAAAAAATTACAGAAAAAAATTTACAATATTCATTAATAACCGATATCATCCAACCATTTCTGCCAAATCTGCTTCTATCCGTTCAATTTCTTCAGCCTCTCTAAAAAAAAAAAAAAAAAGATAAATATATATTATTAAATACTAAAAACAAGTATAACTCACTGTATAAGGTAGTGTCCGTGGGCTATGGTATGGATCTGATCTTCACATACTATTCTCTTATCATCACAACGATTAAGGGCAAGTTTAACTGACGAGATAGTCTTCATTTCATGTTTAAAAGATCTGAGTGATTTATTTATTCTAAAAGGTGTATATTGATTAGTTGTTGAAGTGAATCCTGTCAATTCAAACTGTTTAGACTGCTCAACAGCTAAATTTCGAGTTTCATTTGTTTCTGGCGGTATACCATCCCAAAACAGACATTTCTTGTGATCGGACATCGTTAAATGGTTTTTAACTACATGATAACGTATTCCTTTTGATTTAATTTTTTCTACGCCCGCTAAATTATAGGCGTAAGACTTAGCTCGCAAGGCGATAAATTCTCTTATCGCTTGGCCGTTTGTCTCATCGGTAAACGTTCCAGGTAATTTTTTTCTTTCAACACAATAGCATGGGTGATCGATTGGCAAGTTTGAAGTATCCATACGTTCAAACAAAAAACTATTTTTTTTTTAAATCATCATAGAAGTCATGAGTCTTAATTGAATATATAAACGAATCTGAAATAAATATATTTTTGTTATACATTGTAAAATTATAATATTAATCACAGGAAAAATTGGTACCTGTATCCATATACATAAGTTCAATACAGCTGCCATAGTGTTGTTTCATGGAACCATAGTGGAAATCATACATTAAGGTTTTTGATACATCGAGAATAGAAAAACCAACATAAATAGGTTTATCAAATTTTAATTCATCGTTATCCAAATGTACTGCTGCAAGGTTGTTGTTATATATTGTGATATTTTTAAATGTAATTTTATTAATCAACTTGGCACACTTTTTTTCGTCTGACACTAACTTCATGTTTATTCGGTTCCTAACATTCTCCATTGTTTTTCCTTGAAAGTTTAAAAAAACAGTTATAAAAATAAATAAAAAAATATTATAAAATAACTCATACCAAGTACTGCATTGTTCATTAATTTAAAGAAATCTTTTTCAAAATCATTTTCTGCATTTTTCCTCATGTTAGTGTTCAATTCGATATACTTGGCAAGCCAAGGTGATTGGTTAAATTTTAAAACTCTATGAACCTATATAATATACAAAAAATTAAATACAATATTTTTATTTACTAATAAATACAATCATTACCTTTTTCAAAATTAACCCAGCTTTTATGGCCTGTTTTAATGCCATGTAATGTACAACATAATTATTTTTATGTTGTAAATTAGCGACAAGTTTTTTTATTTTTGATCCTGGTGGGGTTATCCTTTCCGCTAGATATGGTAAATCATTGTGGTCATCATGCAATGATTGAGGGTACTCAACATCTACTTCCAAGGCCCATCCAACCTCAGACGTTTCATTCATTCCATCCAACAAATTTAAAATATTTTCAACACTTAAGTCATCGTTAAACCAGCCAAATCCATCTTTCGGCATAGATCTACTCATCGCCCAGCCATAACTATAAAATATATTACATTATTATTATTATTTTATTAAAAATTGACAACAATATAAATACAGATTGGTTGCGTCCAAGTAAACAATCCAGGATTCAGGTTTCGATGCATCATAGTTAGGAACCTTGATATTATTGGCCTCTGCATAACGTTTCACTGCATGAGTTAATCCACCTCGTATACCTATAAATAAAAAATACATTAAAAAATAAATAAAAAAATAAAAAAAATATATATACCTTGCTCAAACATCAAAATGTGGTCAAAGTCGGACAAAAGTTCCAAGTTAACTTCCGTATATTTCAACATGCAATCAAATGACATGCCAGGGGAAGTATAATAATAATTTGGATCTAATCCATACGTCTTCAAACACAAATCTCTAAAGTTTTCGAAGCAGTCGACCAACAACATCACATCAACTTTCAAGTACCAGTCGCTATATTCACCGAGAGTGTTACAGTTGAATTGATTCCAAACTGTCTTTACATGTTCATAGTCATCATTTGAAATATGTGTTTCATTCAAGGAACTGTAGAATACAGTATCTCCGTATACTCATACGGATAGAAACCTTTCCTTGTCACCAGATCAATATCATTATCGCTAAATATTTTCCTTGTCTTTCTAAATTTTGAATTGCCTCCTTTTCCCAAATTGTTGACTAGTTTTTCCAAGCTAGTCGCCATAAATCGGAAAGAATCCACAAATCGTATTTGGAATGAATTTGAAATATATTTAGTAAAAGATATCAACTTCTCTTCGGTATTAGGTATAACATTTATAGATTTAGTGTCAAAGCCTAGTTGTGTGATGAGAAAATGTGAATCATATCCGGAAAGGTTATGAAAAAAACACGGGACAAAATTAGGTCGTTGCATTTTTAGGTTACACATAGAACACACCGTTTGTCTGTACTTTCCGGTCAAGTAATCGTGATCTCGCACGGGTAGAGTTAGGATGTTGATGACTTTTGCATTTTTTTTCCTTTTATTCTGTACAATGCTATCCTAGCTAAAAATTTGTTTGATGCTCCCTTGATGCAGAATATTCTAATTTTATTTTGCATTTTTTTGCATTTTTTGCATTTTTAGCTATAAATGCATTTTTTTTGTTTTTTAACGTCAATTTTCAACATTTTCAAGTCATTTTTTCATCTTTTAGGGCATTTTTCGTACTTTTTATACAATGTGGGGCATTTTTTCACAAATTATAGATTTTAGGGCAAATGTTACATCCAAGTTTGGAAACAAATTTAATTTATTAAAATCTAACTTATTAATAACTTATTACTATTAAATTTACTTTTACAAAACGGGCATGTTCCATGATCAGCGACTTCTCTGTGTTTTTTATTATTTTCATTGGTCATTACAAGCGGTATATTTGTGTTTAATATTTGATCAATGTTTCTACCAACTTCAACAATGTCCTCCATAAACTTCTTTGCAACCTCTCCCTTGTTTAAACTTGAATCACCTCTAAATAATACAGGTTCTGTTGAAATATTGAATTTTTCTAGTAGTTCTATAGGAATGTTCTCGGATGGTTTTATATAGTAACAATAACTCATAAGATCGTGATTATGTGTTATATTGGTATTTTTCATTTCATTTAAATCATTGTTTTTTTCAAGTATACATTCAAAATCAGCATATATCGAGAAAGGATGTTTTTGAGTACGCTCCCAGTTTTCAAATTTCATAAAAGTGTTTGGAGGTGGCAATACAGGCAACAGAAGTTTATTTGTTATACATTTTAACTTATGATCATTAAGTCGTTGATGAACGTTAACGCCGGAGTAAGTTTTAAAACATCGCTTACATATTGACATGGCGTGTCCGTGTCGAGATAGTTGAGCACCGACTAATTTTGATAAATTTGTAACACGACAGTAATGTTGTTTTCCCGTTCCATCTCCAAATAATAACAAGTCATGGTGGTCATCTAATTCTTCTTCACATACTTCTACAGGAAATATTAAAGTTTGTTGTGATTTTGTTTTGAATCGGTTTTTGCGAGAAATATTTTTAATGTTAATATTATTTTTATACGTAAGCTTCCCTTGTTTTATACTATATATAATAACTGATACTCCTGGATTTTTTTTTTCAAATTTTCCAACATCGTTTAGCGTAACGGGGAAATTTAAATTTGAAAAATTGTAGCTGTTTTCTACTTCGGTGTAATTAGATCCTATTCGAAAATTATTTACGGGGTCGACGAGTTTGGCCAAGATGCTATATTTAAAACATTTATTGTCTGTATTTTGTACGTTGATTGTCGCTTTTTTCCTTTCTAGACATTCGGGTAGTGGTATATAAGAAGAACCTGCCAATGGCGAGTATTTATTAATATTGATTAAAATACCATCAATACTAACTAATGAAAAGCCGCTTCCTTTCAACATCATATCATTCTCCTCCTGTATAATTTTGATAAAATCTTCGTCTAAACTATTATTTATATCAGTGTCTAAAAACAGCGATCTACATTTTGTTTTAAATGCCCTATTTTCTCTCACGTCTGTATTGGGAATCTCATATGTTGACTCTACTTTAATACTATATTTTATTGGACCTTGTTGTGTAGAATTAAAAAGTAAATCCCTAATACTAAGCCTTGACTGTTCTAAAAATACTCTATAATCCAGAATGTTTTCAATATTTTTTTTAAAAAAATTTTTACTTAAACCGTTGAATACTGAAGCAACTTCTCTAAATTCTGATGTTGTAGCGTTCATTCTCATACGTTTGCTTTTTCTAGATTTTTCCTCGTCCTTTTCTAAGTTTTCTAATAACCGAACCATATCCATTTCATCGATGTCATTTTCCCATACAGATGACCCTGATAATTCGTTTGACGAACCGGCCGGGATGTCGGGGACAAATATTTGAGGTCCAATCTGAACCTGTCGAGCGGGTTGATCAATCTGTGCATTGGGCTGACGATGTGCCGGAACGTTAACAAAACCTTGTGAAAAAAAAATATAAGATATAAAGATATAAATTAAGGTAAAATAAATAATATTATATAAGCCGTAAATACATACCATGAATATTTTTCAAATGTTTGGTTAGGCTGGTTTTGTAGGTGAATGTTGACTGACATATAGTGCATGGAAAATGAATACCGGTATGAGTTTTTCCATGTCTGACTAAAGCATCTTTACGTGTGAAAACCGACGGACACTCTTTACATTAAAACATATTTAAATTGTGAAAACGGAAAAATAAAATGTTTAAACACTTGTAAAAATGTTAAAGTCGGCGCGAGCGAACGAGAACGATAAATGTGTTGGAGGAGACTAAACCGATTCAGCTGCATTCGGTGATATATAAGCACTGCAGGTACGCGATGAAGAACTAATATTTCCATGTGTGAATAGAAAAATATTGAATAAGGATATGTCTCTTAATGCCGATAAGGCGGAAGTGCCTTTCAATATAAATTTTTTCTGGAATGTATTTAATTGAGTTCTAAGTATGTATGAGTAAGCAAATAGTATTGATATATATAAATAGCGACTATTCTGAGTCGGCGACATCCTGGCGACACCAGTCGTTTGAATTTCGAAATAGGTATTTTATATACAAAAGTAGATCGATTATTATAATGTCGTTCGGCAGAAGGTACTAAAATAGGTATTTTAATCGGTTATTAATGTGTCTTTTCACTAATAGGCATTTTAATGGCATTTTATATACAAAAGTAGATCGATTAATTAATGTCGTCCGGCAGCAGGTACTAATATCGCTCAATAATGTGTTTTCATTAAAATGGGTATTTTAATCGGTTATTAATGTGTTTTTTCACTAATAGGCATTTTAATGGCATTTTATATACAAAAGTAGATCGATTATTAAAATTATTATATGTAAAGTTTTTTCTGAAATTATATTTTTATCTATGTGTATGTTTATGTGTTTAAATTTATTATTGATAGCTGATAACATTTGTGATAACTGATAATGTATGTCCATTGAACTATATAATAACTGGAACGCTCACCACGCAGTGTGGCCCGAGCGAGGATGTTAAAAAGAGATAGCGTATATATTAGGAGTATCTATCCTTGTTTAACATACGGCGCCAAAGCACAATTTTATTTTATATCGCTATTTATGCGGCTTGACGCTTGAATCATAATTATTGAACTACGAGATATTTATTTTCAATATAAATATACGTATATATACATATAATACGATGCATATTTGGATTAATTAGCATTAAATCTTACCTGCATTCGGAAATTAAACTGTCCGCTTGATAAATTGACAACCAATTAATATTTTTTTTAGCAATAAAACTCTGTTGTTGATATATTTAAATTATTTACTTATTTATTTATTTAAAAAATGTAATATACAGAAACAGAATAAAATACAATTATTGTCTAAAATATGAAATACCTAACTTACTATATATTTGTTTTTCCATTCAAGATGTATTAGTTTTTATGAAAAAATTTTAAATGTAATAATTAATAATATTATATAAAAATATTTGCTGTACTGGTGGGGGGGGGGGGGGAGATAAAGAATTTGAAAAAAATTCATTTTCGGCAGGTGTTTGGTGCTGAAGAGGGATTATGGTTAAGTCGGGTTTATGATTAAAATCTTAAAATTACAAATTAAATTGTTTAGCATTTATTTATAGATGATGCATGTTAGAAAATAATTTAGGCTCATATATAAAAATGTCAGGGAGTCACAACCTCCCCCCTAGTTTTGCCCCTGGTATTTATGATACAAAACCTCCCCAAAATTGTATTCTATGTTCCACACTGCCTGGAAGGATTTGTATATTCTTCTTCTTTCCTGTAACATAAAATACAATTTAAATTTGATTGAAACAAAATAATACATTACTTCTTCCTCTTCTTTCCTGATTTCTAGGTTTAGCACTGCCTCTAAGGATTTGTATCTTCATCCTGACATTTTTCCTGTAATATAATTAACAATTAAAATTTGATTGAAACAAAATAACAATTTTTTTCTTGTTTATCGCCCTACTCTCCCAACTATTTGGGGTCCTACACCTCCAAATAGCCCTGTCCTAATCTCTCCTTTACTCACACCTGCTATTTTCTTGCTATTATCTCATCCATATTTTACTCTCTCTCTCTCTTCCTCATTCATCTTTCCTACTACATTTATTTACAATTAAACTTTATTTAAAATTATTATATAACAAATAGTAACATATCTAACATCTTTATTATAATTCAAGTTGAAAAATTAACACTTAAAATTATTTATTATACATTGATTATTGATAATTGATTTAGACTATTGAGTATTAATATATTATCATACTGATTAAAAATATGAAAAAATTATATTGTACAAACTTAAGCTTTAAACGTGATTAAATAAAATTAGTTTCGTTAATTTGTGTCTTAGAGATGACTTTGGACCATGGTTTTTTTGTGTCAACTGTTTACACTGTGTATAAACTCTTAAGGTACAATAATATGATGATATAAATTTAATAATTTTCATTTCATGTGACTCTAAAGAAAAAGTATCAGTAATTGGATGTTCAGGCTTCAAATTTCTTATTTTAGATATAAAATGTCGTTGAACTTTTACTATAATTTCTTTTTTAAAATTATGTTCTTTCATATTTGTAGAATATGTTTGATAACATGTTTCACTAAATAAAATAATATCAAAAATAAATGTTGAAACAAACTTCAAATTGCCACGTGTCTTAAAATTTGTAAAAGTTAAACAATCAGTTATTGGTGATAAGGAGTAATTGTGGTCTTTTTGAAAAATATCTTGATTTAAAATTAAATCTTCACAAAATATACAAGGAAATTTATCAAGAAATTTTTTTGCTGCATTTCCTGCTATATAATATAATATATTCTTTTGATAATGACTGAATATATTATCATCTAGATACGAAAATGAGGAAACTATTTCATCGGTTGCTTCGTCATCAATCACTTTTTCATCAAAACTAGTACTTTTTTCATGGGTAAGTGTGAAAATCCCATGAGATATTTGACAATCATCAGTAACCTCTTCTAACTCTTGACAGTTGGCATTTTTACTTGATGATACTGAATTTCTGTATAACATTTTACGAATACACCATCTAAATTGTAAGGCGGAAGGATTATTGTTCCATCCTCCAGCTGACCTTATGCACGAGAATGTAATTTCCACATGATCTTGTGATGTCTTATAAGGTAGGAAGTAACTCAATGGACCATTCTCTTTTTTAAGTAAATCGAGAGCTAAATTTTTATAGCTCATAATATTAATAAGGAAACCCAATGCAAATGTTTTTCGACGATGTTGTAAAATACTTTTCTCCTCACATTTTAATTGCAAAATATAAGTGTTAGCATCCTTTAGTATTTCTTCCCAAACATATTGATTACCCAAAGTCATAGGAGATTTAAACCCTTTTCCAAAAATATTTCTTGCATTCATAAGATCAAAGAGCCTATCAAAGATCCTAATAAATTGAATAGTGGCAGTAGCATTTTTAAAATTTTCATCATATGACTGTAAAAATTGCAATGCATCTGCTACACTGCTACTAAGAACCTGGACAGCTAATTGAACATTCATCTTCTTAGACTTATAGAATATATGTAAAGAACTTAGTTTATTAGCAAATTTTAAATTTTCTTTTTGCTGTATTTCATTAAGCTTTTTTATATATTCAAAGGAAATTGTACCTTCAGAATGCGATAAACTTAGTTCAGCCACACAGTTACGACATATTTTCATTAGATGACACGGATCTACAATACAATGGATGTTAATATGAGGGATGTCTGGATGAGTAAATGAAGATTTCAAATTTGAAGGATCTAAACAGCAACCTAAATTTTCATAAGTTTTTAAATTTGTGCTTGTTCCATCACTAGTTAAAGATCTAACTATAATTCCAGCTTCATAAAGGGCTGAAATAACAGCAAGTACCAACTGACTCTGTACAGTTGCATTAATTTTATTAATAAAGAAATATGCTACAGGACACTTGAATTTCTTACTTAGGCTACTAATAATGAAAACTAAAGATTCTTTAACTAACTCTTCAGTATCTGTATGAGCAATACCACCAAGATCACAGTAGCCATAAACTTTACCACTTTCATCTGGCCAAAATCCATCTCTAATAGACATAGCATCATAAATTAAAGCAACATCTGTAACATGTGAAAATGCAGATGTTTCAGTTTTAAGTTTGTGTTTAAAATACTCTATGACTTCACATAAAATACCAGGATTGCAGTGTCTGGTTGCCAACCACCTACGAATTGTGGAGGGATCAGGTAGTGTACTCCTCTGGCGTATAAAATCATAAGCTCGAGGAGAATAAAAATGTAACGTTAAGCAAAATTCACGAATTTCCTCGGAGTATGACTTGTGGTTTGCTTGATTTTTAAAATTTGCAATTTCATTTTGAAATAATATGAACGGTAGTGAAGAATTAAATTGGTTTTTAAAAATATCTTCCACAATGTCTTCAATTAAATTATTTTTTCTTAATAAATGTATCATTTCTCCCATATTACTTACTCGATTATTTCTTCTTATAAGTTTTTGTTGGAGAATTTTCTTTTCTCTACGTAAATCCTGTATTGTTTTATCTAATTCTTCGCCAGTTAGTTTTGTTTGGACCCCAACATCAACAAACATACTTTTGGAAACAACTGAAGCATTTGTGCTACTTTGAGCTTGTTCTAATTCATCCTATACAAATATTGATCAATATAATATTATATATTATTATGAAAAGAGATTTTAGTAAATATGTTAATAGCAACATAAATTATAATATTTAAAAATTTAAAAAAATATGTTCATTTTTTTTAATTTGGAATTTTAAATAATATTATTTTGTGTTTATTACTTGAAGGTCTAAACCATCCCTAGAATCATTATATAATAATATTTATTATTTATGAAGAAAAAATAATAAATGTTCAATGAGATTTTATAATATCATTATCAATGTAATTTATTTTATATTGTTTAATATTATTTAATAATTATTAATAATGTATTGTTTTTTATTATTCAATACAAAATTATTATTATCATATTAAGTAAATTAAAAACAATTCTTACTTGAATTTCTACCGATCGCTGCAGAATTCGTCTTTCTTTCACCTTAGGCATTAAATGATCAGGGAAATCAAAAATAGTTGGCACAGCACATTTTTTCAAAACCAATTTCCCACTCACAACAGCTTTATTATAGTCATTCTCAGTGAAATGTAGACTACATAAAAATGAACTACAGATTGGTTTAAAATTGGTCCGTCTGACAGCATGTATCCATTTTTTTAATCTTTCACTATCATTAAGTGGAAACCTTGGACGATAAATATACAAAGTTAAATAATTTATATAATTATATAGGGGCCTATAAGGCTATGACTTAAATTAATAGTACAATAAATATAATTACTTAATAAACAACCACAATTAACATTAATACTAACTTGTGAAATATTAACTCAGTTTTAATATCACTTGAACTGGAACAGTTAAACGCACTACAAAAATTCACCCATTGTACCTATAAACTAGAATATAGGTACACGTCAATTCTATCAGAAAGAACAAAAAACTGAAATTGACGGACGTCGATCACAAAAATACAAAATTCACAAATCAAAATATATTTTATGCCGGTAAACATTGAAAATGAATACAGTACGGCGTGTTATCAATAAAGACAGAGATAGAAATACCTAAAGTATGCACTATCTCTTTCTAACACACTCGCTCGGTTTTATTTACATTAGTCATATGGGCGGTGAGCGTTCCAGTTATTATAAATATAGTTCAATGAGTTATACTGGTTGAAACCTTTGAGAGTAAACACCAATAGCCTTAAATTATAATGTATCACCTTTTCAAAAATATCTTTTACATCACTCAATAAGACATTACAAACATTATTTTTTTGAAATTTGTACAGTTTTCGTTCAACAAATAAAATGAAAACGTTTATATGTACCTATAGTAATTAGTAAAAAGCCCGCTACTCGATATTTTTCACTTCGAAGTAAATATATGAACTATTACGTTATAATAAGGAACCATTAATTGTATATAAACCTAGTGAAAATTAGGTATTTTTTACATTATATTCGTTTTTATGGTGATGAGCAAAGCATTACACAAAATCGGTTAAAAAATAAAAATATCTGTACCCAGCGTAAAAACATTGTTCGAGCACCATCGACATTTAAAATTGCTCACTATTACGCGCCACTGTGGCGCGTGATGTTGCCAGCACTGCGAACAGTTGGTCAGACTATTAGGCCGCCCAGATAGCCGTTGATGTGCGGTCGGCGACGCTCCGTCGCCATCTTTATCGTTTTTTTACCGATAGCTGTTTCGGTCCGTTACTGTCTGTAAGATATTGTTCATATCTTTTTTTCCAAATTCTTGTGTATTTCGTAAACCACGTTTTCACACCACAACGGAAGCGAAGAGTATTGTTTTGTTTATCCGTTTGCATCCGTCTCGCATCTTAAAGCCAGACACGGCAGATCAGCCACACACCGGCAGATCCGCCATACACCAGCAGTTCAGCTACACCGTCGACCAGACCGGCCATACCGGCAGTTCCGCTACCCTGATGCCAGATCGGCCATACTAGCAGCTCAGCAGACACCAGCCAGCTCCGGAGTGGTGAAATCATTGTATTCCCCACATACTAATATTACTGTGTCACAAATCACTATAATATAGATTAATATTATAGCCATATTTTATCAGACTATTTATTTTAGAAATAAACTTGTTGTGTTCACCTGGGAACCGTCTTGAGGAGGTGAGGCTGCCGGCGTTAACGGTGATAAGTGCACACGTGGCCAACATAATGGTAGCAGAGCGTGGTTGATTAAGGATCTTCTCTTCTGGCTGTTGCTTGGTGAGCTTACTTCTGTTTTATTATATTAAGGTGTCATTCCCTCCCATTGTAGTGTTAAGATTATGACTATCGGTGGGTAACAGTATTATTTAGTATCAGCAGTCCGTTGATCCATGGATGTGGCATCTTAACTATTATTAGGCACCTTTCAATATTAAGTGGTTACATTTAATTGAACAATATATAAGACTGATCAGAGTTTAAATATTAAATACCTCAGTTCTCTTAGTTTAGTAGGTTTTATCTTAACGTTAGTAATTAGGATTTTATTAATACCTATTATGTTAGTGTTATTAATTTAATATTCTTATTTGGATCACATATTTTATTGTTGACCTAGCAAGGTTATTATATTTTGTTAAATTTAAACAGGTTAGAACTTCCCTGTTATTACTACTGGTATTATTACTACTTAGTACTACTGTAGGTAGCTACCATATTATTTTATTGTTTATTAGTAGTAATTTGTTATGTTTGTGTGAACTTCACTGGATCTCTGCTCTATTTGTTGATTATTATTACTTTATTATTTAGTATTCTTTAAATTTATGTTGATGAAGTACTGATCAGTATTGACAATATAATATAATTATTTAAGTGGGTTTGGAGTTGCTGATATAGGTGCAATCACATTGAATTGTTATTTCCAGCTTACCAGTTGTATTAGTGCTTAAGTGTTAAATTAATTTGTACTGCTTCATGCTCATTGGGTCGTTGCGTTAGTTCCTTGTAGGTGTGTGCATTTGTTGTCTTTTGCCACCATGTCAGACGAAGAGATCAAGACTCGCAACATAAGACTGAAACAGCGTGCCACAGCTAAGCGAGACCTCGCTGCAAGTCATATTCGTCGTCTACATGCTTCAGCAAAATCAGCAGGCAATGATCCAACATCAAGGGGTCTAGTTACGACGGCTGGTCAGGACCTGAATAATTGGTGGTCGCAATATTCAGTGGAAAGTGATGCGTTATTGAACGTTATGATTGAGTTGGACGAAATAGATCAATTTTCTCCAGATGCTGATGCTGATGTCGACACCTTAGTGGTAGAGATCAAATCAATCATCAATGGTTATGAACTTGAGACCTTGAAGTCATCCAAAGACGCTAGACCAGTTACACAGATCAGTGATACTGCAATAATGGCGAATCCAGGCGAAGATCATCAGTCGATTACACAAACTAGCAACGCAGCCATGCTTCCAAACACAGTTTCTGTCATGGAAACACAGTCGTCAGCTCGTGTGAGTGGTTCTCCGTCTTCAGATGTCTCCTTCCGTCCCCAAGTATCAATGCGCCTCCCAGAAATCCCTCTGCCAAAATTCGACGGTGATCTCCGTTCGTGGCCAGACTTCCGGGACCGCTTTGTTAATTTAGTAATCCGCAACAAGGATATTGATTCAGATAGCACCAGATTTTACTATTTACTTGGGTGCCTTGAAGCTGATGCGGGTGAAGTACTAAAAGGGATTCCAGTGACTAAAGACACCTTCCAGTTAGCCTGGAACACATTAGTGAAATCCTACGATAAACCGAGAAAACTGACCTCTTCAATCATTGAGAGTTTTTTAGTTGCTCCCGTATCCACTTCAGAATCACTGGTGGATCTCAAACGTTTTTTGAATGTATTTGATGAAGGACTAGCAATATTAGAATCGTTGCACTTGCCAGACCTGTGTTTGTTCCTGCTGTTTACCATCGCTTCAAAATCTCTTCCAACTCATACGCGTCGCTTGTTTGAATCTGATAATTCTGCAGAGTATCCATCAGTTGACAGTGTGCTGGAATTTGTGAAGAATAGGGTGAGGGTGCTAGAAAATGCTGGTGGTACCTCAGGACCAGGGAAATCGTTTGGTGGAAGCAACAAGAAAACTAATCCGGGTCTAGGGAAGCATTACAATCGTTCTTCGACCACACAGACAGCGTTGGTATCATCTGTAAAGACTCAGAAACCTAAGTCAACTGAGTCCGAAAAGTGTCGTTGCTGTGGGGGAGCTCATGCGTTGAAAGATTGTGCAAAATTTCTGGGAGCATCAGTAGATGATCGATACCAAATTGTGTGCTCTCACAGACTATGTTTAGTATGCTTTGAAAGTGGCCATATGTCATATAAATGCAAATCGTCGTGTAGTGTGTGCAAACGTCGCCATCATGGGCTATTGCACAAGGACCCTTCTACTTCTGATCCGTCGTCCAAGGTTCCTAAAGTGGCCATGTTTGCCAAGCATCAAAATCAACTTCCATCTGTAGTACTAGCGACGGCACTGCTTCATGTTCAAGATGTGGCTGGAAGTCCACAGACGGTTCGGGCCTTAATTGATGGTGGCTCACAGATCAGTGCCATATCTGCAGATTGTTGTCAACGTCTAGGTCTACGTGCAGCAAAATGGACGTTACCAGTTACTGGGTTGTCAGAGTTACCTGTACCAAGCGTTTTGGGTATCGTAGATCTACATATCCAACCTCGGGATTCAAGCCAATCTTCAATGCCTGTAAGAGCTTGGGTGCTATCTTCCATAACATCTGAAATGCCTACCTCAAAACTACCGTCAACGGTTCGGGAGAAATGTGGTGACTTGTCATTAGCTGATCCGCTATTTGATATCCCGGCTCCGGTTGAAATTTTGTTGGGTGCTGACATATACCCTGTGGTCTGGTCTCATGAAACTGTCTCGTTAGGTCATGGATACCCAACTGCGTTCAACTCCATCTTCGGTTGGGCAATTGTAGGTCCACTTCAACACATAAAGGCTCCAAGTCCTAGGGCTCTACCTGCTCAGATATCTTCCTCAGTCAAATCCTTAATGGAAAGGTTTTGGAACATTGAGGAACCGGAAGCTGCTCCGCCCGTGTTCACTCAGGAGGGTCAGTGTGAAGAAATCTTTCTGTCAGAGATGTGCAAGAATGGTAAAGGACAGTACATGGTCCCATTGCCGTTTCGTGATGGTCAACCCAGTTCTTTTCCTGGAATGCGACAAATTGCAGTTAATCGTCTGTTACAACTGGAGCGCAAACTATCCCGAGACCCTGTGCTGTACGATAACTACAAAAGGTTCATGGTGGATTATGAAGCGTTAGGGCACATGTCTGAGGCAGATTCACCAGGAGACTACTACATCCCGCACCATGCTGTTTACAAGGCCGAAGCGGAAAATATGAAATTAAGAGTGGTTTTCGACGCCTCGGCTCGTTGTCGATCCGGTTCCTCACTGAATGAAAGTCTCCATGTTGGCCCAAAGTTACAACAAGATATAGTTGATGTCTTAACTGGCTTTAGAGTCCATACTGTTGCGTTTACCACAGACATCTGCAAAATGTACCGACAGATTTGGGTACTAGAAAAATACCGCGGATACCAGCATATACTCTGGAGAAATTCTCCACAGCTCCAGATCCGGGAGTACACGTTGAACACGGTTACGTATGGAGTAAACAGCGCTCCTTATTTAGCGCTTCGGGTCCTTCGTCATATTGCTGATAATGATTGTGAGGAGGTCCCTGAAGTTAGCATGGCGCTCAGATTCCAGACATACATGGACGACATCTGTGTTGGGGCACCATCGTTGGAATGTGCTTTATCATTGAAATCTGATTTAATTAAAACATTGTCCAGATCGGGATTAATGTTGAAGAAATGGTCTAGCAACGAACCACGGTTGCTATCAGGTCTTCCGCTGGAAGACTTAGCAGGTGATCCCCTCACGTTTGACCGTGGTGACGGCATTCCTGTGCTAGGTATGCAATGGCGTCCAACTGCTGATCATTTTGTGTACGATATAACCGCAATCAAGTCAGTTTTGTCCAAACGTGGGGTCCTATCGGTAATTGCGAGGATCTTCGACCCGTTAGGGTTTCTATCGCCAGTTATTTTTCATGCCAAGTGTATTATGCAACGTTTATGGTCTGCTCAAACTTCATGGGATGAACCACTACCGCCAGCCATCGCTACGGAATGGCAACAATTCATGGACATGTTAAGTTGGCTGACAAAGATCAAGATTCCACGTTGCATTGGCGGTTCCACCGGGGTACAGTACTTATTGTGCGGTTTTTGTGATGCCTCTGAAAGGGGTTATGCTGCAGTTTTGTACCTTCGTGTGACTGATCCGTCTCAGAAGGTAAACGTGTACTTGCTCGGGCAAAAACTAAACTGGCACCGTTAAAAACGACCACGATACCCAGATTGGAGTTATGTGGAGCTGTTTTGTTGGCTTCTCGGTTATCACGGATGCATCGGATACTGGAAGCACACATGAAGATTTCAGGTGTTTATGCTTGGTCGGATTCGACCATAGTCCTTTCTTGGTTGTTAAACCCCCATGTTGCCTTGAAGGTCTTCGTCTCTAATCGCGTCCATCACATCAAGACTTTGCTTCCAGTCTGCAAGTGGGCTCATGTCAGGTCTGAAGAAAATCCGGCTGATTGTGCGTCACGGGGACTGACTCCAGCAGAGATAGTAAAGGCTCAGTTGTACTGGTCGGGTCCAGAGTTTTTAAGATCTCCAGTCGATAATTGGGATCTCCATCCAACTACTATGCCAGGCGACCAGCAACCGGAAGTCCACTCAGTAGCCCTTTTGATAACGTCACCAATAAGGAAAGTCGAATGGTTTACGCGGTTCTCATCCTACAGCGTCATGATCCGTGTGATAGCTCGGCTACGCCGTTTCATTGGAAGATGTAGACGGCAGGAAACAGTTTCTGGTCATTTGACACGTTCAGAGCTAGATCAAGCTTTGTACGTGTTAGTCAAATGTACCCAGGAGTGCCTGTTGAGTTCTCTTCTTCGGGAATTGTCAAGTGGTAGCGCAGTCTCTTTGAAGGTGTATGCTAAACTTAGCCCTTTTATCGATGAATTTGGTGTTATTAGAGTTGGTGGTCGGCTGCAGAATGCTATGTGTTCATGGGATCGCAAACACCCAATACTGTTGCCTAAAGAATCGCACCTATCTGCGTTGATTGCACGCCATTGGCATTTGAGTGCATGTCATGCCCAATCAAAACTACTTATCTCGTTAGTCAATAGTCGCTTCTGGATCATGGGTGTACGCCGGGTTGTCTATAAGGCTATCAAGTCCTGCATTACTTGTGTAAAACTAGATGGAGTGAATCCTCAACCCAAAATGGCTGATCTGCCTGTGTCAAGAGTGCAAGCTTGCCGAGCATTCACAGCAGTGGGAATTGACTACGCAGGACCATTAATAATGAAAGAAACCAAGTTACGAAAAGCTCACGAATACAAAGTGTACATAGCACTTTTTGTTTGTATGAGTACAAGAGCTATTCACCTTGAAGTTGTACTGGATTTATCAACTGATGCCTTTTTAGCGGCACTCGACAGATTTGTTGCCCGGCGAGGTGTGCCTACATCCGTCCATTCAGATTGTGGGACAAACTTTGTTGGGGCTGCACGCAAATTGAAGGAGTTGATCAACTCGCCCTCGAGTAGGGATCAATGTTCCAGTCGTCTGATGTGTCACTGGAACTTTAATCCGCCTAGTGCACCTCACTTTGGGGGACTTTGGGAGGCTGCGGTGAAGTCTACCAAATCGTTGCTGACAAGGTCATTGGGGGCGCAGACTTGGACATTGGAAGAGTTTACTACAATCCTATGTCGGGTTGAAGCTGCGCTGAACTCCAGGCCATTAACCCCTGTTACTCCAGATCCGGAGGACTTGGACTGTTTGACCCCAGGCCATTTTTTAATTGGCCAACCATTGATGTCAGTTCCTGAGGAGGAACTCAGTGTGAAGCCAGTGAATCTACAACGGCGTTGGAAGCTCCTTCAACAAACCTTTCAAACCTTTTGGCGAAGATGGTCGTCAGAATACCTGAACACCTTGCAAGCTAGGAGTCGCTGGTCGTCAAGCCAAGAAAATGTGAAAGTAGGAGACATGGTGGTCATCAAAGATAGCACTGCACCCCCACTACTCTGGCGTTTGGGTCGTATCCTTGAGGTGATGCCTAGTAAGGATGGGGTGGTTAGAGTCGCTCGGGTACTAACGAAAGGTGGTTCCTTGGTCAGACCTGTAGTGAAACTGGTACTGCTGCCCACCGATCAGCCATAATAATATTTCCTTTTTTTTGACACCTTAATACTAATTTGATGGGCGGTGTGCTCACCGGGAACAGTTGATGAGCTGTATCCATTAAAAAAAAAAAAAAAAAAGTGTAGAGAAATAATTGTTTTGGGCCAGACACCAAACCCCCTCAGACTGATTCTTAATTTTTTTTTTTTTTTTTTCACTCTTGTTCCTAATCATTTATGTTAGATAATGTTATAATTTAGAGCAGCTGTTGATCCACAGCTGCCCGTTTTGTTTTAATAATACTATAATGTAATCCTCTGTGATATAGCTATAAAATGTTGATAAATTGTAATGTGATAAACCTGTGATTCTACAGTTACCATAATATGTTATATAATATGTATATCGATCTCTTGTATAATAATTTTGTTGTTGATATAACCCCCTGTACCACTCCGAGTAAGCGTGAAGAGTCAATCAATCAATCAACTGTGTGCCTGATCGGGTCCATCATCTGTATCATCTAGCGAAGAACTGAAACTTTCAACTGCTCAAACTCTTTGTAATCCCAGATCTGGGATTTCCAAGGGGGAGTATGTTCGAGCACCATCGACATTTAAAATTGCTCACTATTACGCGCCACTGTGGCGCGTGATGTTGCCAGCACTGCGAACAGTTGGTCAGACTATTAGGCCGCCCAGATAGCCGTTGATGTGCGGTCGGCGACGCTCCGTCGCCATCTTTATCGTTTTTTTACCGATAGCTGTTTCGGTCCGTTACTGTCTGTAAGATATTGTTCATATCTTTTTTTCCAAATTCTTGTGTATTTCGTAAACCACGTTTTCACACCAAAACGGAAGCGAAGAGTATTGTTTTGTTTATCCGTTTGCATCCGTCTCGCATCTTAAAGCCAGACACGGCAGATCAGCCACACACCGGCAGATCCGCCATACACCAGCAGTTCAGCTACACCGTCGACCAGACCGGCCATACCGGCAGTTCCGCTACCCTGATGCCAGATCGGCCATACTAGCAGCTCAGCAGACACCAGCCAGCTCCGGAGTGGTGAAATCATTGTATTCCCCACATACTAATATTACTGTGTCACAAATCACTATAATATAGATTAATATTATAGCCATATTTTATCAGACTATTTATTTTAGAAATAAACTTGTTGTGTTCACCTGGGAACCGTCTTGAGGAGGTGAGGCTGCCGGCGTTAACGGTGATAAGTGCGCACGTGGCCAACAAACATATATCGTTATTATAAAATTCAGTAATAATATTACCCAGACGGCAATTTAGTAACAACAATATTATGATAACTTTTGAACTAGGTTAAATCTTAAATATTACAATTTCAATATTATTATAACTTTATTTAGAATTTAAAAAAATAATATTTTTTTCATAATATGTCTTTAATATGATTATAAAGTTTTTTTTCTAATATTGAATTTAAAATCCTCTAAGTCTTTTAAAATAACATTATGTTATAAACTTAATACAATATTATTTTGGAAATATGTTTTGTATGTTTTGAATCAGTTAAATTTACAATATTTTAGTTTTGATTAGTAGAAAACTTTTAAAGAACATTACAAAAATTATTTAAAATAATATTTAACTGTAAATGTTCTATGCGGCTTTTACGGCAATGAAATTATTAATGTATTAAATTCAACTTCAAGAAAACATTAAAGTTTTTTGAATCAATAATAAAAAATTAAAATATAATCTTTTAAACTATATAATATATATATATCATAATATAATTGTATATTATTTATTAGTATGATTTAGATAATAATAATATTATAAGTAATCACTTTTATTGTAGGTAATTAATATATTTTTTCAATTATTTTTGAAATTTAATTAATAATTTTGAATACTAATATATATAGTAATAACATTTTTATATTTTATATACAATTATTCTATTATATTATGTGTGTAAAATAATCCAACAGTAATAGACACCCAATATAATTATTTATAGAATGCAATTATTGACAAATTCTCAAAAAATATTCAAAAATAACTGTTTTATTTTAGAAAGAAGAAACCCTTTTAGAACTCCAGTGATCAAAGCATTATAATTTAATCATTTTACGAGTCTTTATTTGGATATATAAGGTTTCACGTATGGATGCAAATGCTATTTCAAGTTTACTATTGACTATACTGATGAAACTAAATCAGTATAGCGTGATATAACTTTTGGTTGATAGAATTCCGTTGGAAATACATTTTGTGTAGTTACCTAAATTTAAAATAACTCTCATTCCTAAGATTATTTAACTCTTGTCATTTTTCCCAACAATATTATTTAAGGAATAAATTGTATAGACTAAAAAAATTGGGAATGATCGTATAAATAGCTAAGTTTTCAATAAATTTACGTACTATACATATACGTAGGTACCTATTTAAAATTAAATCAAAAGCATTTACAAGCTTTCAAGCACAACTCTAAGACTTTTGAACATAAATAGAAGACATTAAATAAAAAAGTTTCACGTCGGGAACCTATTGTTGTATTTACTTATGATAAACTAAAAATGCTAATCTTTAAGAAGATTAATCTGTATGCAACATAATATATTTTATTTATTTTTAATAAATTTAATAATTAGATTATCTAAATTAATCGATATAGTTAAACTCCTATTGTTAACAAAAAAATCTTTAAAAATTGTTGGAAGTAGAATAGAAGCTTAATATTGAATATTAGTGATCCTATTAACGGAAAACAAGTCATGGGGGGATATGCTTTTATCCATTAGCTTCGCTTTAAAAGCTAGAGGCCTTAAATTAGGACTCAGAAAAATTGTGCATATTATATACAGCCTATGGTGGATACAGCCCACGTTAATACGCCGCTGGTACCTACAAATAAAAATATATATTTATGTATAATAATATGTACAGACGCACAGGCCACGTATTTTATATTTATTATTTATATCAATATTATAATCTTGTATTCTTAAAAGTTATATTATTCTTATCTGAAATGATTGCAATTTGCAACAAAGAAATGCCGCGAAGTACCTACCCGGCGCACGGCGCGGCGGCAACGATAGAAGCGCATAGAACAATATTTATAGAAGTGCCGATATCGTGACATCGCATATTATATAGTGTTGTAGTGGTACTTTTGACTTATGACGAGTGGGAGAGTGCGGTAGTATGATAATGTCAAACGGGCGATTACTGGAAATCAGGGAATAAAAGCTATTTATACAGTTATAAATATAAATTTAATATTGATTTTAACTATTATTATCATCAACGAAAAATACAAATATTACTTATGTTGTCGTGCCTGTGCGTTTTCATTGTTAATCGTTGTGTCCAGACCGTCTAGTTCGTTCAGTCGTACACTCCGATATTTTGTGTGGTCGTGTTTTACTTTTTACTTTTTAGTTCGTACTGTTCGTAGTGTTCGTACCTACCTATAATTGGCTATAATAGGCCCTTGAGCATTAATAAGCAATACGTCTTATTAGTTATTACTTTTAAATTTAAACGATCTTCAATAATATCTGCAACGTAAGTATTATTTACAATTAAATTATTATTTATTAAGCTATTTAATTGTACGATAAATATGTAGCCATGGAGGTATTTTAGGTACTGCTGTATTAGTATACTACCTACATTATTTTTTGGGATTTAAAAAAAAAGTAATTCAAATGTTTTACTTGGTAGGTACTTAGCGGTTTGTAGTTTATTGTATGAGTAAATTTAAGTGCATTTAGATAAAATGAATTTTGAGAATTGTTATAATTTATTATAATGGGTATTAGCCATTATAGGTGCATGAAAAAGAATAAGGTGCCATCGTACATTCCAAAAAATTAAACCTTAAGAGTATGTCAGCGCACCATTTGTTTACTCTGTCTGGCCCACACGCAGCATTGTCAAAACTTATTGATGAAGAATTATTTTTTCTATGTTTTTAAGTAATCTTAGAGTAAAATCACTCATTACAAAAAAGATAGAGAATAATATTTTGAGGAAATAACATTAATTTTATATTTTATTGTTATTAGACTTAGTAATCGACTTTAATAAACAAAATAATGTTGTAAATTTAAATTATATACCCTAACCTTAAAAATATTATTCTCTATCTTTTATGATGGGTGATTTTCTCTAAAAAATGATTCTGCATAAATGTGTAATTTTATCTATGTTGCGCATGGGCCAGAGAGAGAAAAAAAATATTGCGCTGACGTCCTCTTAAGGCTTAAAGGTGTTATTACACTGTCAGTTGTCACCGTATTCTGTCTGGTTCATATTCAGAATTTTCTTGTTATTACCAGATTTTAGGATGCTTCTAGGAAGTCAGTCATTTTTTATTATTTTAATGCAATTTGTGAAACATTTTTTACACTCATTATATTTAATATAATAATTATTATAATTATACTCAGTAGGTACCTACCTAATGTTAATAATTATAATACCTATCTAACTACCTACCTATTTCATTATTGTATTCATAACTGATAAATTGTAAGATAAATTATGGTGTATTATAATAGTAAGAATACAGTTATAAATTATAATTAATTAATAAGGAATAGTGCATAGGTACCTAGGTAGGTATATCTAGATTTTGTTTTTTGAATAAATCTTGTATTTATAATTTTTCAACTTACATTTTTGTGAATATAAAGGTTCTTTTAAATTGTGATTTAATTTTAAACATAGGCATTACTGCTAATTAAATTGGTACCTACCAACCTACCTTATATTTTTCTAAAACTGATAAAAAATACTTTTATATAATAGGTACAGAGTAATTTTTTAAGTATGCTCACATTTCTCAAGTTCTGGATGAATTTTGTACCTATCACTTATGGAGTGTCCTGTAGCGATATAAACTTCTATTTTTCAAATGAGACCCCTCCCCTTCTTCTTCACATACACTGCAAATTATTTAGCGGTTGGTTTTCTTGAAATTCTATTAATTAGTTTCTAAGTTGTTATTTATATATATATAATATATATTATTATTAATTGTGCTGTATGTAGATAATAATCTTTAAAAATGGTTTTACTAACATATCAACTAGGTATAATATGTAATTGTAGATGAACCTAGTATTTAGGTATTATACTTGAAATATTTTTACAAATTATTTATATTGGTAGATCAATATATTAACAACTATTACTATAGTATAATTACTAACATTTTCAAATTATCTAAGTCTTTATATATTATATTTCACTCATCATCCTAAGTACACAAAGTTATATTATAATAATCTTGTATATAACACAAAAGCTATTATTTCAAATTTTGATTTAAATATACCTGCATCAAATTTTCAAAAAAAAAATATCTACTGGATAATTTAAAGTTAAAAATGGGGATTCTTATTAAAAAAACAGAAGTTACAAGATCATTCTTTAAGTAGGTAGTATCAAAATTGTCAAGTTTTCAAAAATATTATGGTCTTTAAGTGTGATTCAAAATTCCAAAAATCAGAACTTTGAATTTATGCATAATTTAAGCATAAAATAGTGTGAGCACTGAGCATGCTTAAAAAATCACCCTTTATAGGTAATTACATCATTAGCAATTTGTTATTTTAATTTAATTTAATTGGTACTTGTGTAGGTACCTATTTATATCTTAATACAGATAAAATGATTAAAAGTGGCAGATCAAAAAGAAGAAAAACAAGACAGGAAATAAACTTATTAGATACAATATATTCCAACCATAAATTGAACAAATGTGATTCCAACACATCTAAAGAAAAATCACCACTATTGGAAGAAAATAGAACTATTGTACTGGAAAATAACAATTTTATGGTTGATAATGATGTTGGTTTTTCATCTGAATCTCTTGAAGTTGATTCATTAGAAGTTGAAACACCAGTGGAAATTGGTTCAATATCATGCACAGATTTATCTAAAAATTGTTCACTACCAATACCAATTTCTGATTTTTTGTCTGGATGGGCTGTAAAGTATAATATTTCTCACAATGCAGTGAATGGATTATTAAGCGGCTTAAAAACACATAAATGTTTTAGTAAACTCCCAGTCGATAGCCGTACACTGATAAAAATTCCATATAATACTTCTAAAGAAATTCGTACAGTTGAACCTGGAATTTACCATCATTTTGGCTTAGGTAATGGTATTTTGAAACATGCCCCTCTAAATATTGATAACATTCAAGTGGTAATAGGTATTGACGGATTACCATTGTCTAAAAGTGGTAATAATCAGTTTTGGCCGATACTAGCATTTAATTTAGTTGAACCTCCATTAGCTAAAGTTGTTTATCTAGTAGGACTTTACTATGGCAAAGAGAAACCCTACAATAGTAATAATTATCTTTTAGATTTTGTAAAAGAAGCTAAGGATCTTACTTCAAATGGAATTTTAATTAATAATATTAGAATCAATGTTTCAATTCATGTGCTTTGCTGTGACGCACCAGCAAAATCTTTTCTTTTAAAAGTCAAAGGCCATAGCGGATTTTCTTCTTGTACAAGATGTAAAATAGAAGGTGAATATATGAACAATCGAGTTTGTTTTCCATATACACAAATTAAATCAACCATGAGAAATCATCAAGATTATGTTAATCTTGCAGATGAAGATTATCATGTTGGCAATGAAATATCAAATCTTGCTGAGTTGCCAAATTTTAATTCTGTATCATCTTTTTCTCTGGATTATATGCATCTTGTTTGTTTGGGCATAATGAAAAAAATGTTGATGCTCTGGGTGAACAAAGGTCCAGTTAATGTTCGTATTCGATCTGCCAAAATTAATGAGTTATCTAAATCTCTATTAAACATTAATGTGGGCATTACATCTGACTTTGTCAGAAAATGTAGATCTATGCAAGAATTAAGTCGTTGGAAAGCCACAGAGTTCCGTTTATTCTTGTTGTATATTGGACCAATTGTTTTGAAAAATATTATTAATGAGGAGTGTTATACAAATTTTATGACATTGAATATTTCAATGATAATTCGTTTAAGCTCTAATTATAGTTTCCTTCTCAACTATGCACGACAACTGTTAGATTTCTTTGTAATGAGTTTCCAGAATCTTTATGGTACACAGTTTGTATCCCATAATGTTCATGGTTTGCTACATATATGTGATGACTATGAACTATATGGTCCTCTTCATAACTGTTCAGCGTTTATTTTCGAAAATTATATGAAAGAATTGAAATCATTTGTAAAGAAACACGAAAAGCCGCTACAGCAAGTAATGAATAGATATAATGAAAAATGTTATGCTAACACATTAAATGTAAATAATTCAAGAACAAATAATCAACAATTTATCCAGAAACCTGAATTAAAACATATGCATGCCAATGGACCTTTACTTAAGAATGTTACTGGTTCACAGTATTATACGTTATTATTTAAAAATATTAAAATAAAAATAAAACAGGAAAGAGATAGTTTTATTCTTACAAAGAATAAGGAAGTTGTAAAATGCTTAAACTTTTGTCAAAAAGGTGATGATATTTTACTAATAGGATGTAGATTCAGAATTATAAAACCATTTTATGAGGAACCGATGGACTCAACAATATTAGAAATATTTGAAGTTCAGAATCTTTCATCACTAATAAAATGTTGGCCCATGTCGGATTTAAAAAAAAAATGATGGTATTAAATCATAATAACATGAATATAGCTATGCCTATTATTCATTCATAAATATCTTTACAATTATTATAATATTACCTACCTATGTACTATATATAACATGTTTATAATGGATATAATTAAATTAGTTTATATCGGTTTATATAATTTTAAAATAAGAACTAATAAGTAAATATAATGATGGCTGTTATTAAAAAAAAAATCATAAAGTATATTAATCAATATAATGTATATATGTGTATAAAAACAATAGGGAATAATGTGAAATATTGAATATATTATTTTTAAGATGGACACTCAATGTGGTTGGATAATAGTTGTATTTAGCGAAGATAATAGTGTAGAAGTAGTACCATATTCTTGGTTGAAAAAAGGTATTTGTGCTTGGCCCAAAGCAAAACAAGCTAAAAAAATTATTGAAAAAAGGATAAAACCAAATAATATTGACTTTAATTTCTATAATGCGAGACAACTTGGGAATAAAACATACAGTGAGTAATTACCTAACTTGTATTTTTCTACCCATACTTAATTGTTTATTTAATATATAATATGTAACAACTTTCAGGTGTATTATCTGAAGCTCGATTAAAGTTACCAAAAGCTGTTCTCAAATCAGATTTTTCCAGTGCTGAAGATAATTATTTTGATAAGAAACAGAAGACATTAAAATGCTATAATGATAGTTTTTCCCCGAATACCAACAAATTAAAAAAAAACAATCACAATCATTTCAAAACAAATACTAGTAACATGTGTCCACCTCACTATGTATCTAAAGGTTTTATGATAATTATTTTTCATTTTAAAACCTAATTAAATAATTGTACTTATAATTACTAAGGAATATAATTTTTATTTCATTAGTTGAAACTCATGTTATAAAAGGATCAGATTCAAGCGATGACTCTGATAATAATACAACTTGGGAAGTTACTAAAAAATCTCATATTGAAAATAATAAAGGTATAGTTATAATTTTATAAGGTTACTTTAAGACACTAATTTATAGTAGCATAGTTTCACACACTATAAAAACAAAACATCTTTTTTCCCCAGCTATTAGCCCCTTTATTTTTGTCCTTTACCTACCTATATAAATATTCAAACTTGTTTTAGATGTAATTGATAATAATACTCAAAATTCACTGAAATCAACTTTAAGTACTCCAGATATATTATATTCTCCTATTGGAAATTGGAAAGTTACACCAACCGACATAGGCAAAGTTAGTCAATCAATATCTGCAACATTATTAGAAGATATTGAGCCCAAACTCTCTACTTCATCAATGAATAACAAATCAAGTACAAATATTGCTGTCAAAAGAAAACTGTTTGAGGATAATTATTCTAGACAAATTACAGGTATATTTTTAAATATTTAAATGCGTTATAGTACAAAAATAATATTACAATAATAATTTAATTTCTAAGGTCATGATAGTGAAGAAAAATCGACAAATGAAGATATCTTAACTGCTATAAAAGGTATTATTTTTAAAATAACTTTTAGTCAAAGCTAATATTGATGATAATCTTATAAATCTATTATTATATTATAAGATAATTATTTGATATGTTAAAACTTAATTTTAGATTTTAAAAGTGTGATTTTAACTTCTCATGCATATATTAAACACGAGTTACAAGCAATGATGTATTTGTGTCAAACCACTAATGAGAATGTTGAAAAACTGATGAAAGAAAAATCATCTTTTATTCCAGTACAAAATGATGATGTAAACATGGAAATGTTTCCAATCACAGATGAACAAGGATTAAAAATATTTGTTGCGCCGTTACCGATCCTACGAATTGTGCGGTTGTCGGTAACGACTCGCGTCAAGTGTTGAAGGCTGGAGCGGGGACGGGTTACTCAATATATGCTTAAACTCAAGTGTGAGGTTGGAAACACGTGTAATTTGTATAATACATAATTATAAATTAATAACGGGCGCCCAAAAACAGTATAGTATAAATTAACTTAAAAAACTAAGTATCATAGCTGGTGAACAATAATTACATAAACAGCCCACTGACACGTGGGACTAAACAATTTATAAACCTGACGACGGCTACTGCGTGGCTCGACGACTGCGTGGCTCCTTGGTGCTGACCAAAGTAGGTACCTCGCCGGAACGGCGACGGCGGACAAATCTTCAGCTCGTCGCTCGACGATGATACCTCGTGGTCCACGCGACTAGCGCGAACGCAAACTCGAAATAATGTTGACGTAGGTACTTCCGTAAGAAACACTCGCGATCACGCGGAGGGTACTAAACACGCGAACGGCGTAAATATACGAAAACGTAAGCTCGATGTGAGCGTAGTGACGGACGTCGATCACGACGACACACGGGAACGGTAGCGCGGACGTTGCGCTACGTTCAGCCGTTGGAAAAAGACAGTTTTTAAAAATGTTCACGACGGCCGATGGCCAGCTCGACGGCCGTCGACGGCGGCGCGGGACTACGGAGGGGGAAAGCGTCGCTCGGAGCTTCGACGTCTAACGCGACTTGGAGCGTCCGTGCTTTTGCCTTTGTTTTGGCGGCAAACCCGTTCCGCGTTCGAACATCCTCCCCGCCGTGAGAGCCATCTCACGTAAATTCTTGAGAACCGGAACTAGAAGCCGGTGATGTCCTCTGAAGAAATGCCGATCAGTAGCCATCTCGTTAAGACCCATAGGCAGAGTCAGTGGTTCACATTTTTTTTTTTTTAATACAAAGCCAGCTATAAATAATATTCTAACTCCATGTTGAGGTAGAATTAACATATACAACAAAAATCAATGAACATCTGGTTCGTAATTATAGAACATAATAATTAATAAATAACACATAAAACTAATAAATTTAGTACAAATAATAATTCAAGGAACATATTGTGCACCCTCGACCACCGCCATCCCACAACACGCATCCGGAAACATAAATGGCGAGATAGTGGTGCGGTGCGTCGAAAGCCCCAGGCGCGACAGGGAATCCCGGTGGGGGCACAGTGCTTATATGTGCTACGATAAAACATTGGTCGGTAACTTTACCAACTTGACTACAGGGCGCGTCATTACACCAGCGCGCGTGAGAACTTTAGCTACACGGACGTGACCGTCGGAACCTGGCAACAACTCGGTCACACGGCCGAGGCGCCACAACAACGGTGGACTCTGGCTGTCGATTACGACGACCATATCGTTAAGATTAAGGTTGGGAACCCCTTCGGTCCACTTTGGTCTGCTTTGCAAAGTGGTTAGGTACTCGGATGACCAACGACGCCAAAACGCGCGGTGACATTGATCCATTAATTTCCATCGGTCAGAAAGGTTACGGACGGGCTCAGGGCCCGATCTCGGCGGGACCGCGAGTAACGGTTGCCCAATTAAAAAATGCCCGGGAGTCAAACACTCCAAATCATGTGGATCGGTCGAGGCGGGCGTCAGCGGGCGCGAATTTAACACAGCTTCTATGCGGGTTAAAACAGTGGTGAACTCCTCGTACGTAAACACATGGGTTCCTATCACCCGGACTAACAACCTCTTAGTAGACCGAACGGCCGCCTCCCACAGACCCCCAAAGTGAGGTGCGCTCGGGGGGTTAAAATGCCACGTACACATCGCGCGAACATTTGCAACGGCGGTCTGGCCCTCAGGACTTTGTATTAATGCGCGCAACTGCTTATCAGCGCCGACAAAATTAGTGCCGCAGTCGGAATACACGTCGGCGGGTAACCCGCGGCGCGCGACGAATCGGTCGAACGCGGCCAAAAACGCGTCAGTGGACAACTCCGTCACCACTTCAAGGTGGACGGCTTTAGTCGTAAGACACACGAAAACGGCAATGTAAATTTTAAACGTACGCGATTTGCGCAACCGCAGCTCCTTTAGTTGTAAAGGGCCCGCATAATCGACCCCTACCTGCTCGAACGGTCGACGCGGCTTTACACGCGGACCCGGTAAATCAGCCATAAAGGGATACGATGGTTTCGCATCTAGCCTAACACGGGCGCATGTAAATTCCGCCCGAAAATGGTAAATTCCGCCCCAAAAAAAATGCAGGTAAAAATAGGTTCATGTAAATTCCGCCCGAAAAAAAATTCAGGTAAAAAAAGGTACATGTAAATTCCGCCCAAAAAAATGTTTTGTATTTTTCAATCAAAACCGTATTTAATAAGCTCTTATATAGATTAATGTATTAATTACAGTTTTTTTTTTATATATATATATTTTGAGTTTTTGCTTTTAATAAACAAAATACTAAAGGTATATAATGGCCATTAAAATAGCCGTGTATAGTAAACAGTTGTAAAAAAAATTTAGAACTATATTCAAATGTACCGTCCATGTAAATGATTGAGGAATGCTTCTAATAACCGTAGGTACACACTATTTTACTAGGTTTTTCATTATTATCCTCAACAGCTTTACGTTTTGCCGATACTGATACAATTTGCCTTTGTATATTTTGATCACTAAAAACACAATTATAATTTAAAATTTTAAAATTAATATTTTGTATATTTTGTATTTTATGTTATTATGTACTTACCTGTTTGCAGTATGGCTATGAAGAACATTTTGTTCAGTGATGTTTATAGTTTCGCCAAAGGTTTTTAAAAAAGCATTGCTAGTTTTAACTATACATCGCCATTTAGTTAATCCAGAAGCCAAAGGTCTATTTACTTTAGAAAATTTAAAATTGTTTAATACTAAAAGTTTATTTCCACGTTCTGATTCAATAAATTGAGCAGCCATTATAGCTATAAGGCTCTAGAACGTATACTGAACATATTATAAACACCGCATAATTCTAAACAAAACGCAAGTGATTCAAACAATTGATAATATTTCTATCTGACATTTCCAATTAGGTCCACAATATTGTAGCCAAAGATGATAAGATATGACATGATTGACGATTCTCGTCTGATATGGTTGTTACGTGTTCGAAAATTTGGAACTTCCAAATTTAATATAATATAACACGCCGCGTCGCAAACAGTACGGTCTCGTCGCACAGTCACAAAACGCTTAGTTTGAAAATATTTATTTTTCCGGGCGGAATTTACAAATCCATTTTTGTACCTGCATATTTTTTCGGGCGGAATTTACATATACCTTTTTGTACCTGTATATTTTTTCGGGCGGAATTTACCATGGACCTTATTTTTACCTGTTCATTTCGGGCGGAGTTTACAATCTCCCCCTAACACACACCGTACAATTGACTAAAATATTATGCAACACGGAACGCAGTGAGATCACCCAATACTGGCGTGCAATTAACGCAGTCAAAACCCGTGGACCTGCGTGACCCGATAATAAATGCCATCGGCGGCACAGCAACATTGCGAAATGCGATCGTTTTGCTAACAGGACCGGGTGTTTACAATCATAATTTAATAGCGAGTGTCGTAGACGGCCGCCTACGCGGACTACACCTGTCGCATCGATAAACGGAGCTAATGGCGCTAACGATTTCGAGGAAATGCGTGCCCCCGCGGACAACTCCTGCCGCAGCGTGGCAAAGTGTACGCGTTGCGACTCCGCCGCTAACACACGCGCAGCACTGTCTAACTCGGTTTTACGTAAAAAGGCGGGGACGCTCACGTCTGAACCGGGCGTTATTACCGACCCCGGCCCCGCACTCCGCCGGAGCGCGACATGTCGACGGCAAGCCTCTATAAAACGCCGCATATATGCGACTACGCGCAACATGTGATCAAAATTAGAAAAACGAACAAACCACTCGTTGTCTTCGTCGTCAACGCGCGCGGCATGCGACACTACGCGCAATTCAGGCAGTTCACACAGAGGTAGCGTCGGGCGGGAATCGTCCCATTCCGATGGCTCACCGTACGCTATCTGTGGACCACGCCAGTACAAATCAAGTCGCGCTAAGGTTGCTGGCATGACGCCTCGCGAAGCGCAGTCGGCGGGATTATCGGCCGACACGATGTGTTGCCAAAGACAATCTGGTAATAACGAGCGAATTTGGTGTACTCGATTAGACACATAGACTTTGAATGACTCATGGGGGGACGTCAACCACGAAAGCACGATCGTGGAATCCGACCAAGCCCGGACACCGACAACATCGAGTTGCGGTGCTAATATTTTTCGAATGCGACCTAACCACCGGGCTAACAACACCGCGGCATTCAACTCGAGTCTCGGGACCGTTAAAGTTTTCGTCGGAGCTAGTTTGGTCTTAGTACCAATTAAAAACACCGACTTATCCCCTTCGACATTGATCATCCGCACATACACAACAGCCGCATACCCGATCTGTGACGCATCGCAAAACCCTAGCAAATAACAGGGAGCGCCTTGGCGGCCGTTAATATGTCGCGGTACACGGACATCTAATAAAGACGGCAACTCAGAGACAAATGCGGTCCAGTCTGCGTGAATATCGTCCGGCAGCGGGTCGTCCCATGCGACACCGTGTCGCCATGTCCGCTGCATGATAGTTTTCGCCAGAAATACTACGGGGCCGAAAAGACCTAACGGGTCGAAAATGCGAGCAACAAGCGACAAAACACCGCGCTTCGTGAAGACGGGCGACGGTGCGAGATTCAACGCGCAACAAAAATAATCTTGATCGGGATGCCACGCCAGACCCAACACCTTAGTGCCGTATCCGTCGTCCTCACCAAACGGCATCGGCGCGCACGCGCGATCGGCAGCCGGAACAGCTTGCAACACGGCCGGTGTGTTCGAGGCCCACTTCTTTAATTCTAAGCCTGACTTATTCAAAACCGAAATCAAATCCGACTGGAGTTTCAACACGTCGGAAATCGTGTCAGCCCCGTCACAAATGTCGTCGACATACGTTTGGTACTCAAGCGCGTTACGTACAGAATCCAAAACGTCGCAGTCGGTCGCCGCGATGGCTTGCAGAACGCGTAAGGCGAGATACGGGGCACAATTCACACCGTATGTTACGGTGTGCAACTCATATTCACGTAATTCATCGTGCGGCGACGCGCGCCACAACACATGTTGGAATTTTCGATATTCCGGCAAAACTAAAATTTGACGGTACATCTTACAGATGTCCGTCGTAAATGTAAATTTGTGAACACGGAAACGTGTTAGGACGTCCACAATATCCTGTTGTAATTTTGGGCCGGGCCACAAACACTCATTTAACGACGGTCCGCGAAAACACCGCGCGGACGCGTCGAATACTACGCGAATCTTATTAGGATCGACTTCCGGACGGTAAACAGCATGGTGGGGGATTATATACCGTCCCGGAGAGGTCGCCACTGACATGTGTCCTAATGCAATATATTCGGACATAAAATTAACATATAATGATTTTAATGTTGGATTCGCGGACAGTTTACGCTCGATAGCGTCAAAACGCCGTGTCGCTACCTCGCGAGAACCAACGAACGTCTCTGCCGGTGCGCGAAATGGTAACGGAACCACGAAGCGACCTGATGTCAAACGCGTAGTTTCATCCCGAAATATCTGTTCGCAACACCCCTCCTCGGTAAACGTAACGGGCGCGTCCTCGGGCTCCTCGACGTTCCAAAAGCGCTCCATTATCCCCTCTATAGACGCGGTCATAGACACCGGCAACGACTGATAATCACAATTTGCGCGATCGGGGACCGGGCCGATAAGGATCCACCCGAACACTGAACTAAAAGCGGTGGATAACGTACTGTCGATCGACACCTTACGCCCGTCCATAATAGAACCGTACACGTCCCCTCCTAACAACAAGTCAATCGGCGACGTCAAATGAAAGGACGGATCCGCGAGCGCGAGATTAGAATATCGATTCTTAATATCTATTGATAATGACTTTTGAGGTAAATCAGTCGTAATGGTTGGTAACACCCATGCCTGCACCGGCAGAATTGGATCGGACGCGAATCGCGGCTGCACTATGCACTCAACATGTCCTTGTACCTCAGCGACTGTTGTCCCCGACAGCCCGCTTATCGGTGCAGTCCAACGCGACAATTTTAGCCCTAATCGTTTTACGCACGCGGCGGTAACGGCGCTGATCTGCGACGCGCTATCTACTAATGCGCGCATTGTTTGCACCGAGCCGGTGTTATCTCGCACGTGCACGAGCGCGGTACCTAGAACTACAGCGGACGACCGGTGGGGGGACGGTGGATTCACAACAGACGCACACACAACCGATTCGACCGGTGGTGATTCCTCCCCGCCCTGCATCTCGTCGGGTGACAAGTGGAGAAGCGTGTGGTGCTTACGCGAACATTCCTTACAATTAGGTCGCGACCTACATTTCTGAATCCAATGACCGACATTTAAACAATTAAAACACACCCGATTCTCACGGGCCCATTTGGTACGACCTTTTGCCGACCAAGATTTAAAACGTGTACAAACGCCTAGCGCGTGTGATTCGGCACAACATGGACAACTCGCGTCCCCCTTTGCCGTTACAAACGACATCAGCCGGGGACCGTTCGACTTCCCGCCGTAATCACCCGCCTTGCGCGCTATACCTGACGGCTTGCCCGCCTTGGACGTCGGCGCGGCAACGGTGCTAACCTTCTGCGGGTCAGTGACAAGCTCTAATATCGACACGCGCGTGCGGACAAATTTTAATAATTCGCCAATTGACGGAAACTCCGTCTTACTATCCGACTCGAATAACTTACGCGTAGCGACAGGCAAACGTCTGAGCGCGATCGTAAATAAAATAAAAGAACCCATATTCGGTACGTTGAGCGCTTCGAGTAACGAAATATTTTCGTTAAACGTACTTACAAAATTATTTAGGTCCGATAATGATTCGTGCGATATGACCGGGGAGTTTAACAATTTATCTACTAACGACGTAGCAACTAATCGCGGTCGATAAAACCGCTCGGATAACACGGACCATGCGAGCGCATAATTATCTGTGGAAACCGGAATACCACGTAACGTGTCCGCCGCGTCACCTTTGAGACAGCCTATTAGGTAATACATCTTATCGATATTTGAAATATCACGCGAGTCAACTTGTTCTGTAAATCTATCGCGAAATGTTGGCCATAGTCGGAAATCCCCGTTGAACTCCGGGAGCGGAATCTCCGGTAACCGTGCCGCCGGTTTTGTGCACTCGAACACGGGGTTCTGCGCTGACTGACCGGTTGACCCTAACTTATTACCAAGATACGACAAATCTATAACCTCAGCTCCCTTTGGGGCTAACTTCGCCGCCGCGACCTTGCATTCACTCACGCATGTCCACACCTCGGCCAATAACCCTTCGTCATACTCGGAGAGCTTACCGAGCTCACACAGGCCGTCTAATACGGCATCATCCTCAACCCTGAGTTGTATCCACAGTGCATCTAAGTCACCGGCTAAACTGATCACAGTCGGACCTAACCCGGGCTCTGCGTCAAGCCGTCGTGCAAGACTATGCACCGTCTTGATCTGGTTAATTACACTCGACCGCCTAATTTTAGCGCGCTCCACCGCGCGTGCGTTACGCTCAGCGTCATCTCCGGCCGCCATAATGTAATAAATGCTAACCGTCTACCTTATGCGCACCTGTCACCGCGCGTTTTAATCGCGGCTTCGCGCAACGAACGATATACCAGATTGAAATACTACTATTTTCCCTGCCAAGCACTGTGCGCCCACGCGCGAGCACCCGCGCACCACGGCAATCAACACAAAACGCTGCTGAACCTCCCTAAAAGGCCATAACCACGCTCTGCTACCAAAATGTTGCGCCGTTACCGATCCTACGAATTGTGCGGTTGTCGGTAACGACTCGCGTCAAGTGTTGAAGGCTGGAGCGGGGACGGGTTACTCAATATATGCTTAAACTCAAGTGTGAGGTTGGAAACACGTGTAATTTGTATAATACATAATTATAAATTAATAACGGGCGCCCAAAAACAGTATAGTATAAATTAACTTAAAAAACTAAGTATCATAGCTGGTGAACAATAATTACATAAACAGCCCACTGACACGTGGGACTAAACAATTTATAAACCTGACGACGGCTACTGCGTGGCTCGACGACTGCGTGGCTCCTTGGTGCTGACCAAAGTAGGTACCTCGCCGGAACGGCGACGGCGGACAAATCTTCAGCTCGTCGCTCGACGATGATACCTCGTGGTCCACGCGACTAGCGCGAACGCAAACTCGAAATAATGTTGACGTAGGTACTTCCGTAAGAAACACTCGCGATCACGCGGAGGGTACTAAACACGCGAACGGCGTAAATATACGAAAACGTAAGCTCGATGTGAGCGTAGTGACGGACGTCGATCACGACGACACACGGGAACGGTAGCGCGGACGTTGCGCTACGTTCAGCCGTTGGAAAAAGACAGTTTTTAAAAATGTTCACGAAAAAGAGACTAAAGAAAGTACGAGACGATTAGTTGATAATATCGAAAATCAAATAAAAACATTAATTCCTACCACAATTACTATCAATAATTCAGCCGAAATACAAATAGAACATACTCTAATATTTTCAATGATCGATGGCAAGGTAATATTTTTATACGAATACAGAAATATAATTATTGATACTTTATAAAAAAAATGTATTTATTGTAATTGTTTAAAGTGTTTTTTTTTTTTTTTAGATTTGCAACTCAATAACCGAAACCTCTAGTCAGAAATGTTATATATGTAAATGTAGTCCAAAAGAAATGAACAAAATCGACAGTTTAATAAATTATAAAGCTGATTGTGAAACATACAGATTTGGTCTATCGGTGCTTCATGCTCATATTCGATTGTTTGAATGTTTATTACATATATCATATCGTTTAGATATTAAAACGTGGCAGGTAAATATTATTCTATACATAAGCATAATATACAAATGTATAAATTAATTAATACAGATTGTAATTAAGGTAAGATCGTTGGAACACAAAGAAATATTTCAAAAACGAAAAAAGTATATACAAGATCAATTTTGTTTACAATTGGGTTTATTAGTCGATGTTGTGTTACAAGGTAAGTGTTTTATAATTCATATTTCTTGCTAAATTTTTAAATATATATATATTTTTTTCTTTTAGGAGCTGGAACAACTAACGATGGAAACACAGCCCGTAAATTTTTTAAAAATGCTGAAACTAGTGCTATTATCACAGGATTAGACGTCCAATTAATTCAACGTTTCGCTAATATATTAAATGCTATATCAAGTCATCATGAAATTAATTTAAAAACATTTAAATCGTATACTTTGGAAACAGCTAAACTTTATGTTAGCCTTTATCCTTGGTATTACATGCCCAGTAGTGTCCATAAAATACTAATACATGGTGCAGATATTGTACAGTATGCATTATTGCCAATGGGTAAGTTTTACTGTTTAAGTAAAAAAAAAGGATCATTTAATTTAAATAGAATTATAAAAATGTACAGGACAACTTTCTGAAGAAGCAGCTGAAGCTAAAAATAAGGATTTGCGTAAATACAGAGAGCATCACTCTAGAAAATGTTCGAGGTTAAATACAAATGAAGACATCCTCCATATGTTACTCGTGTCTTCTGATCCATATTTGTCGACAATGAGAAAATTACCGACAAAAACTATAACCCAATTTCGGATGAAGTAAAATCATTACTTATTTTAAATTTATGTAATTCTGATGATATGGATCATGACGATTTGGAGGTTCATGAAGAATTTAGCGAAACTGAGGGTGAAACAGATGAAACAGATGAAGATTTATAAATTAAAAATAATTTGTATACCTACTAAGATTAAAATAAATAAACTTCTTTTTTTACATTTACATATCAGTTGATTTTTGGGTCACCCTGTATATATAAATACTATATATGCATAGTATATTAAATTGATAGATATATATTATTATACACACTTATTTGAAAAAGTTTAAGCTTGTATATATAAGCATTATCCATTACCTATTAATTTTGACGCGCCAAATTTTCATTTTGGACCACTGTGCGGCGGCGCGGGACTACGGAGAGGGAAAGCGTCGCTCGGAGCTTCGACGTCTAACGCGACTTGGAGCGTCCGTGCTTTTGCCTTTGTTTTGGCGGCAAACCCGTTCCGCGTTCGAACAATATTAGAAGAACAAATGAAAGACAATGGTTTTAGATCTTCTATGGTAACTAAATTAATTAAAATGTATTACATGGTATAAAAGTCCTTAAACTTCATTGGTGCAATAAGACATCAATATTCAATATGTATTTTCATTTATTATATAATTAAGTTAAAATTATCTACATTCAATATCCTCCAAAAAAATTTATAAAATAAACATCTTTCCTTTTTTAAAGAATTAATTTAACATTTTTAATGAATATTTTATTGATGAAATATATAAAAAAAATATTTGTTTGCTATTATAACCAGTGTTGAGACCAGATAAGTAAAAATTATCTAGATATAGATAAAAGATAATTGCTTTAATATTATCTAGATTAAGATAAGATAATATGTATTTTAATTATCTCAGATAAGATAAGATACAAATAAAATTTATCTAGATAAAAAAAAGATAAAAATTTAATTTAAGATAACAATTAAATTTATATTTTACTATTGGAAATTAATTTATCTAAAAATCCGTAGTCACAATTTTTTTTTATAGGTAATCAAAGTTCAAATTTTGACAAAATACGTAAAAATGACGAAAATGTGCAATTTATTTTGAGTTGGAAATTCATAAAAATTTTTCTTATTATATCTAAGGTTTGAAAATGTGATACAAGAATCCTTAAGTTTGCCTAATTTTATCAATAAAAAAAAGTTTATAAGCAAGTCATATGATTAGGAATACAGATTTTTTAACATAAATAATGACTATTCGACAATATTCTTTATAAATGTTTACCCATTGGCCATTTTTACTCACATAATTCAAAGATTAATGAAAGTATAATTATTACTTTGTATTTTAAAATTAATTATTAGTTGAACAATGAGACTTATTCAATTAATTACTATATCTCATAGTACTAGAAAAAATTAATCAATTTTGAAGTTTAAATTTCTAATAAAAAATTATTTTCATAAACCATTTTTAAAACATTTATATTGTAAGCATAAGAAACATTTTAAATTTCAAGCATTATAAATTATAATAAAAACATAATTTTCCAAACAAAAATATATCAGGAGCCTTGTATTAAATTTTTACACTTTTTGGCCCAACAGATAAAACTTTATTGATATTTATTGAAAAAAAAACTAAAAAAATTGAAAACTGAAAATGTCCGTAAACAGCTCAAAAAGATTCAAAATATATTCAAAATTAGACGGTGTATAGAAAATGCTTATATAAACATTCAGTGAAATTTTCATGCATCTACAGTTATTCGTTTTTGAATTGCAACAAAATAAAAAAATCGCTACATGAGAAATCGAGTGAATATCTTGTAAAAATTTAAACTTAAAATGCTCATAAAAATTTATTATGACTTGCTTATAAACTTTTTTTTATTGATAAAATTAGGCAAACTTATGAGGAATCTTGTATTACATTTTCAAACCTTAGATATAAAAAGAAAATTTTTATGAATTTCTAACTCAAAATAAATTGCACATTTTCGTCATTTTTACGTATTTTGTCAAAATTTGAACTTTGATTACCTATAAAAAAAATTGTGACTACGGATTTTTAATATTTTTCATCTGCCTTTGAAACTATATATTAGAAGCCTACTATTAAATTTTCAAGATTTTTACCCAACAAATAAAATTTTATTGACATTTATAGAAAAAAAAACTAAAAAAATTGGAAACTGAAAATGTCCGTTAACAGCTCAAAATAAGTCAGAATATTTTGAAAATGCTATGGTGTGTAGAAAATGCATATATAAACATTCGGTCAAAATTTCATGTCTCTACGGTCATTTCTTTTAGAGTTATACCAAAAACCAAAATCGATTTTGTCGAAAATTGGTTTTCCGTAAAAATTCCCGTTTTTCCCATAATTTTTCATTTGTTTTTCCAGGCGCTCATGAAAACTACTGGGAAATTTTAACTTTTGACCCCCCAAAGTACCAACTAGATTCACTTTCCTATCAGAAAAGGTACTATTAAAGAAAATCGAAGCATTTTTTCTGTCCTAAAACGTGATGACAGACACAAAAATAAAAAAAAAAACACACATCATTGTAAAATCAATACATTCATCGCTCCGCTCAGAATCTAAAAATAAAAAATAATGTATACAAATTAAAACAATCTTTATGAGTTTAATTAGTTAAGTTGAAGACACCTACAACATAGCAGCATTTCAAAAGTCTTATCGCTTAGACGATTTCTTTTAGGTGTCATTATTTGAGACCCACTACTGAATAAGCTTTGACGGGTGCAGAAGATGGGAGAGTTGTGTTATATTTAAAAAAGACTTGTTTTATTATTGAATATGAATCGAGAATCGAGCAAAGCACAATCAATTATGATATTATTACTAATGTTCTTCCGCGCATAGTATTAATACTATTAAATACCCAGTGCCCGTACGGTTTATTATTATCATTGACATAATAATTTAATTTAATTTTGGTCTATTTATAGAGTGGGAACTCATTTTTCCTGTTATAGCTTAATAATTCTATATTATGATTTACGACGTTCATAGATTATTTTTGTTGATCCTGTTATTATATTTTACATTATGACTATTTGACATATTTTATAAAATGGACTCCATAGACCATAATATTAACTTACATGCATACAGGGTGCTCAAAAATTTTTTTCCGGTTTATTTATATTATCTAGATAATTACTAAAAAGATAACGATTTTTTTATCTTAGATAACCCTTAGATACCTGTTCACATTTTCATCTAGATAAGATAAAAGATAAATAAATATTATCTAGATGAAATATCTAGATAAATTTATCTAGATAAGTCTCAACACTGATTATAACTTATATATATACTATTAAGATTATTATTATGAATAATAATAATATATTATTATTTGAAGTTTTATCCCTACTTGTGTCCTATATGTATACAGTTTTCATTATGTTTTTAATTATATAAAACTGTATAAAAAATGGATAAAAATTTATTTTTATAATTTCTGCGTTATTACAAAATGATTAATTTTTATTCTCGTTTTTATTAATTTTAGATTCGCAAGATTTCATTATTAATCGGTAACAAAGATCTAGGTAATAGTGTAAGAAGAATAATGAGCCGTATGTTTGATGATAAATTCCTTACAAATTATTCATTGTTTGGCTTCAAGAAAAAAAATCATTTTCATGTTTGTCATGCTGTCGTTTGATTATAGGTGAGAAATACATTAAAAACGGGTGTAGTAATATATTGTTGAAACATTTAATTAGAATATATTTTTTTATCACACTGATGAGGAATTGGGATGCTAGGACTTAAAAGCTGTAATAAAAAAGCTTCGCATTTTAATCTAATTATTAGAATCCCGTCTATAATAGCAAAAAAATTGTATGAGACTATGATTTTACTATAAGAACATGTATATTTACAAATTTCATTTCATTTCAAGAAAAAAAGTTAGTATACTATTATGAATTAAAGTTGGTGTTTTTTCATACTGTATTATCCAATCATCAATAGTGACATCAAAAGTTCTGACAAAATGTCTAGTATTTATAATCTAAGAAAGAAATTTTAATTTTATAGTTTACATACTTATATATAGTATATCTAATTTGTTTTCAAATACAATTTTCAGTACCTACTACCTATACAAATTATCGATCTTGAAAAATAAATTTAAAAACATGTTCATGATGCAAATAATAATTTTTATATTTATCATCCATGATTACTATGATAACTGAAAATATTTATTACATTATGTTGTTATTTTCCAGATGCATTAAGAACACATCTGAAGTACAAATATGCAACAGAAAAAGAAATTGAAATACCTTTAGGGACTTGGCTTTCCCATGCTCCGTTCAGATTGAAAAAAGCTGAAGTGTGAAATCTAATATATGTATTTGAATAAAAAAAACAATTTTTATGTCTTATTTCTTACTAATAGACATTGTTGTGAACCCCTGTCTGTATGCTATACGCAGTATGAGATATAGTAATAGTTTAATATAGAATAGTGTGTAAGCATATTAATATGTGAACAGGCAGAGTCACACGGTCTAAAGGAATTCGCTGTGTGGACAGTTTTGAGCCCGAGCGAGCCACTACCGTGTCTCGCTGTCTGTGTAAGAATCAGTGTAGAACTGGCAGACCATCGAGCAGAACCTCTGTTAATTACTTAAGTCTAATAATTATTCTGTACAACTAAATTTCTTTCAAAATTGATTATATTAATAAAGTATTAGTGATAACTCATACACCACGTATTTCTTTATTAGCGAACAAACTCGGTTGTGGAGACGTCCATAACATTTTTGGTGGCAGGTTAAATGATCTCGATCTAGCTCTGCTTTGAAGTAGAGGATTTGTTGTTGCCGATGTCTTTCAATTCGCTCACCGGGCGCCCACCGCTGGCGGCCGGTTGCTGCTGGTTTTCCTGCTGGTTGCCTTCCTTTTTGGAGTTTACATAATTCCTTTTTCGGCAATCTTTCAACAGGTGTCCTGGCTTTTTACAATAGTTGCATTCGATGCTTCTAATTGTTGCCGTTGTGGAAGAAGGTCTTGAGTTTGTCGTTGTCGGTTTGCTCCTGCAATCCTTTGCCATATGTCCCACTTTACTACAGTAAAAACAAGTAGGTTTCTTCATGGATTGGTGCGGCGCTCCATATAGCTTCTTTGTCGCTTCTTGTGAGTTTCTGACCCGTTCTTCTTCCCTTGCTGCTTGTATGGCCTTGTGTAACGTTAGCGGATTCCTGGCCTTGATGAAGTCTTTTAGAGGTCCTAGTCCCTCTACGAATACTTGGATGCTTTGCTTCTTGATACTCGCTCCTAGCGCTTGAGCTACCTCCCAACTGTGCCCACTGGTCTCTTGCTCTATGATAAGCGTTTGGAGTTGCTCAATCCTATTTGCGTAGTTAGTTACATCTTCTCCGATTTTCTGCCTTGTTGAATACAATTCCGAGAATAGATAAGTGGTTGTCCTCTGCGGTTCCAATGCAGATTTTAGCGCTTCCTTTAGTTCAGTCCAATGTTTTATTTCCTTGAACTTGACTGCCTGACGGGCTTTCCCTGTCAGTCTAACTTGGATACCTTGGAGAAGTCGAGCTTGTACATGGTCATGTGCGCATGCTAACGCAAACTCGCATTTTTCCAAGAATATCTCCAATTCCTCTTGCTTGTCTCCACTGAACGAGCCTGGCAAGAGTTTTAGAGCGGCCTCCAGTCCTATTGTCTCTCCTCTTGATCCGAATGAATATCGTACACCGGATTGATCTGGATTTTCTTCAATTACTTGAGGATTTGATATCGCTCGAGTGTCTGCATTTGATGATCCTTCAGAATTTACCATGATGCTTTGTTGGTTATTACCGGTAACATCCTGTGTTTGAGCTGTTTCCTGAGTGCCTGGATTCATGGTTTGGTCACTAGAGTTAAGAGGAGGGGAGGGTGTATTCTGATTTAAAAGATTTTCTTCGATTGATTGGTCTAGGATATTAAGATTGAGTTGATTTTCTGCTTCCCCCAAAACGGTATCTACTTCCCCCAAAGTTACGGAGACGTTATGTATTAACTCTGAATTATGGTCTATTAGTACGCCAGTTCTGATGAAGATGTTATCAGTACTGATATTCCCAATAGAACGTTCGGATGTCGGATTTTCTGGATTTGAGAATCGTATTGGTAAACTAACGCGAGGGGTAGGACTTGGCGGTGATATTGGGTTATTTGATTCGTTATTTGAATTTGGGTCCGAATCGTTTTTCCCTATTCCGCTCATTAACTACTTAGCTACTTGACTGATACTTAACGAATTGCTAATTTTATATAATAAAGTGTGTGTGTTTACATGCAATTATACATAAATGCTAATGCTAACTACGATATTAATATTATATTAATACTATACTACAGATTTACGATTCTGAATCATACAGAAAGAAATAATAATTATAAGAATAAAAGACGTACTTATCAATTAGTACGGAGTGTAGAACTGATTATTTATCAAGATTTGGTTACAGTTTCTTTTTTTTTCATATTATTATCAATTTATTTTTTTTTTTTTTTACTCACAGTATCGCAGTTACAATGATCCTTGCCATGTTTTTTTTTTATATTTACTGAATTTTAACACTTCTACGGGATGCTCGGGATGCTCGGGATGGTCTGCACTGATGTTCTGCTTGGCTTGAATTGAATTCCTTGGCTGTTAACGACGACTTTCCTCTTCGACTGCGCTTGTGGAATTGAAGTTCGCTAGCCCCGAAACTGCTGGCGCGGGGACCACTACACCCTGTAGTGGGTTTCTATGATAATACTAATATAGTATAATTTTATTTCACGCGTGATGCGTCTATGATCACGGCGCACTCGTGTAGTATATTTATATAAATAATATATACTACTATAACGACGGCCCGTGCGAAATATTGACGAAAACGGAGAACGCGCGTAATATTAGCGTATATAATACGATGTAATATATACGTAATACGACGGCGGCGGCCAACACTGCCTGATACCACTAGGCGGCAGTATTTGTTTACAAACACGACGTTACGGTGACTATATTCCTCCGGCTCTATATTATAGTATAATATATATATATATATACGCGGCGGCGGCACAGACGTTCGGTTTCGAACACACGGCGAATGCGTGTGCGTGCGTAAGTGAGTGTCGTCCGGTTCGGCGGCACTATCGACACGGCGGCGACGGCGGCGCGTGTATTACGATTTATGAATCGTTTGCGTGTGTGTGTGCGCGCATTCATTCGGGCGGCGAGGTTTTTGATTTTCTGGACACTTTGGATTTTCTGGATGCTTTGGATTTTCTGGATGCTTTGGATTTTCTTCTTCGGATTTTCTTCTTCAGATTTTCTTCTTGTATTTAATTATATTATAAGCATAGATTTACTTTAACTCGAAATCACACGAAATTTATTAACTTATTGTTTAACGAACTGGAATCTACGGATCCCACCGCTGCCACCAAAAATGTTATGGACGTCTCCACAACCGAGTTTGTTCGCTAATAAAGAAATACGTGGTGTATGAGTTATCACTAATACTTTATTAATATAATCAATTTTGAAAGAAATTTAGTTGTACAGAATAATTATTAGACTTAAGTAATTAACAGAGGTTCTGCTCGATGGTCTGCCAGTTCTACACTGATTCTTACACAGACAGCGAGACACGGTAGGGGCTCGCTCGGGCTCAAAACTGTCCACACAGCGAATTCCTTTAGACCGTGTGACTCTGCCTGTTCACATATTAATATGCTTACACACTATTCTATATTAAACTATTACTATATCTCATACTGCGTATAGCATACAGACAGGGGTTCACAACAAGGCGAAGCCCGGTACAAAGAGTAAACATGGTTTACTACAACCTTAATAATGACATTATTGACTTTGCTAAGTGTACTTGTGCTGTGTGACAAACTAAATGCAGTCATATGACAGCCTTATTGCTGCATGCTCATAAAAACATATCTGTGACCGATAAAGAATGTGCCTAGCGCAAACAAAAATCTACTGACGATGATAGGGTTTTTACAATAGATGAACTTTATCCTGATAAAAGCAACTCTGTTATTAAGAAAATCAACAGCAGGGGCGGGTTTTATCACTCACCAAGGTGGGGGCTAATAGAGGATCAAAAATTTAGTTAGAGTTGTTTTTTAAATCTATATAAAATTTAAAATTACAGATTATATTTTTGAGTTCCTCGACCCTCATAAGTCATTGTTTTTTCACAATAGTGACAAATTTTAAATAGTTACATTATTGGTATCAATTTTAATCTGAAACCGTTTAAAAAATATAGATATACAATTAATATAATAAACAACAAAAATTAGCTATTTATTTATAAAAAATATATATATAAAATAGGTATATTACATTATTAATTCTATATTTCTTTTTTTAACTTTTGAAAATCGTTCAATGATGTTATCTGTTGATACTTCTTTTTCCTTATGAACATGAAGTAACGCTAAACCATTTAATCTATCTTGACACATTCGTGATCTTAACCAATCCTTTAACCTATATTTAAAACATTTTAGTAGAAAAATAAGATTATTTGGTTATATTAATTTAATATTATAAATTTAAATGTAGATAGATATACCTGCGCAAAGTGGAAAAACTTCTTTCAGCTGATGCAACGCTGATGGGCAGGCAACCAATAATACGCTTTATTAGTGATAACGTTTTATCAGGGAGTTTCTACATATGCCGGATCCAAACATAGTATTGTCCCTATGCTAAATGCACGGAAAAATTTTTTAGCTATTTATTTTTATTAAATGTACTTATATTTAACATGATTTTTTGATATATTTAGATACATTATGATACAAATATTTGTAATAATACATTAAAAGTTTAAATAAGGAGACAGAATTTAAATAAATTTAAAAATTAATTTTGGCGCCAAAATCTTTGTACAACAATAATTATGAAAATAATAATATCCTTTTTTATTTTACTCTTTGTTCTTATTTGCCTGATTTATTGTTGATTATTTTTTTAAATATGATAAATAAATAGTTGGGAGTTTTAAAATATATTCTATTTTTTTTTTTAGCAATTATTTATTTTTTTTATTCACCATAATGTCTGCAAATAGTGCTATTAGTATGTTTGCGATATTTGATTATTTTAAATCAAATCCCAAACAACTAAAAAAGGGAGAACTTTCATTTAACGCTGGATACATTTGTAAAATAGTATACGACTCAGCCAATGGATTGATACAAGGTGAAGTAAAAGCAAGTATGAAATCAATCCAGTATAAAGTGAAAATATGCAATATATTGTATTAATTATTATTAGGACTCAGGACTTCTAGGAGTGCATGTTTTTAACTAATCATTAAAATCATAGCTAAGTAATACAGAAATATGTTTCATGGCAATACAAGTTTAAATTTAAAATTTATAGTTGCATATTTTACATATTTGACCATTTTTTATTTTATAATAGCATATTTGACAATAATTTATGTGAATAAGTTTTTAATTCCCAACTTAAGAAAATATCTAATAGTTCAATGTAATACTCAAAGTAATTAGTACTAGGTATTTTAAAAATATACAAATATATTCAACTTGTTGTTTTTTAAAAAAATTTTATAATGTTTGTATTACATTTAAACAAGCTGAAAATATGAAAATAATTATCTCAGATAATTAATCAAATTTATCTATTTATGTATCGTATCCACAAATAGTATTATTATTTACTACAAATATTACTTTTTTTTAAATGCATATTTTAATAGCATATCAAGTGAATCTTTAGGGCATAAATGCATGCATATTTTAAGGTTTTTTAGGGCATGAAGTCCCTAGCCCTAATTATTATTATAGAACTTCTAAATTTTAATCATAGAAAACATTCTCTTATAGATATTTCTCAATGATGGAGTTATATGTGACAGTACGTGTACATGTCCTAGAGGATTGGTGATTTGTCATCATATGGCAGCTTTATGTTTGTTTGCTCGTCATAATTGTAGTTCTACAGATAGTATTTGCTCTTGGAATGTGAGAAATAGTAATCTTGAAAATAGTAAAACTATTAGTGATTTATATCCTGCTTGTTCATATAAAGCTACAATTTCTTTACCAAACAAAAACCAAAATAACTTTAAAAAAGCTTTAGAACAGTTAGGTACACCAATAGGTATGTCCTGGCTATTAAAACCTGAACCCAATGTTGAAGTGTTATTTCAACAATCACCAGTAGTATTAATTAATGATATAATTATATCACATGAGTATAAATCATCAACAAAAACACAGCTTCTAGAAAATAAATTAAGTGTGTCTGATGAAATTATTTTAGAAGTAGCACAAGAAACAATTGGTCAGTCCAAAAACATTAAATGGATTACATATAAAAAGCACAGACTTACTTCAAGCATGTATGGAAATATACTTGCAGCATGCCATAAGAAAAAATATAATCCATCACTGTTTAAATCACTGAACAATGAATATATCACTACTGGTGTGCATGCTATTGAGTGGGGGCTTAATAATGAAGATGCAGCATTAAGTTTTCTCCAGAAAATTGAAAATGTGTTGATTCAAAAAACTGGATTATGGTTACATAAATGTGGATATCTTGGTGCATCCCCAGATGGACTTATAGGAGAAAATTGTGTAGTTGAGGTAAAATGCCCCTATAAATTCAGAAATAGTTTGCTATCAGAAGAAATAAGTAAAGACAAAACTTACATAATTTATAAAGAACATAATCAAATTCATGTAAACCAGAAACATAATTACTGGCACCAAGTTCAAGCACAACTATACTTTACCAGAAGACAAAAATGTATTTTTGTAGTTTGGACACCAAGAGAATCAATCATAGTTCATATATTTAAAGATAACCAATGGCAAAACAATATTGAAATACTTCAAAAGTTTTACTTTGAACAATATATTCCATACATTATATCAAATAAAATAATATAGCTTTATTCAAAATATTTTTAACAAATACCTAATTTTATACATTAAATAGTTCCTTCAGTTAATACTTTTAATTATTAAAAAAATAAATTTACATTTTATTTTGTATTTCTTTAATTAGTGGGCGATTCTACAACTTTAAAAACATAGTCAGCTTGGGATAACAGAGATGTAGGTATATGATCTAAAATTCTGTAACATTTTATTCTTTGAATAGCTCTCTCTACATGGATTCTAGCTTTAGCAATAGTTTCGGTAAGTAAAACTTGTTCTGGTGTGAACTGTGGAGTGTCCAGAAATGGAGGTATATTCAAGTATACATTTGGAGGTAAAATATCACGAATTAAAAATCCCTTGTCTGCGAGTATTAAATCACCTGGTTCCAATTGAGATAAAACACCACTTTTCAGTGTTATTGTTTTATCTGAAGTGGAACCTGGAAAAAAATCGCTTACAAATGTAACAACACCATTTGGTGCCACACCAATTAAGGTTTTCAATGTATGATAGTGTTTATAGCTACTAAAAGTGGCTTTTTGTGTAACAATAGACACTCTAGTAGTATCAGTTTTAATTTCTGTACAATCAAGAATAATTCTACAGTTAGTAAATGTGCTGAAGGAATTTGGTAGACATAGCTTATTTTTATTTTTTGATGGAATTTTAGACATAAATACTAAGAAAATGTTTTCATACAGAATATGGATCCAAGTCATAAAAATGTTTTTTATGGTTGCCTGACTACATTTAAATCGTTGGCCAAGATCTACATGTGGCAAATTAAGTCTTAGTTTCATTAAGGTAATCAACAATTGATCATGCATAGAAATATTTTCAACTTTCCATTTTAAATAATAATTTATCTCAATATTTTCACATATTACCATCAATAAATCAAAGATTTTAGAATTGGGTAACCCAGTATATAACTTAATTAATTCATCATTACTTGAAATCAGTTCATAAGATAAGCACTCGGAAATTGAGGACATTTTTAATTTTAACTGTTCATTTTCTTTTCTTAGCAACAAAATTTCAGCTTCTAAGCATTTGTTGGTTTGACTAGACCTACAAATAGTAAGTATTTAACTTGTTAAACACAAATCATTTATTTATGCATAGTAATGGGTATCATACATTATAAATATAATATTTTATTAGACCAGTCCAAAAAAATAAACAATTTTGCTTTGATTCCAATCATTAGTGTTTGAAATATTAATTTATATTAGGTATTTGATATTTTGATATTTATTTAAAATTTAAATATAGGTATTTCAAAGGATTATAACTTGATAAAATATGTATATTGTATAGGTAATATACAATTTTGCTAATTAATGTAATAAATGGTCTTATAATATAATATTATATTTAGTATTTGTATTTATACATAAACATAATAGTTACTAACTGGAGGAGTTGATTCTTTAAATCAAGTATGTTTAATTCAACAATTTCTGATGATGGTGTTTGGATAATTGTGCTACAAGTGCTAGTGCTAGTGCTAGTGCTATTGCTAGTGCTAGGTCCATTGTCATCAGAATGGCAAGCAATTTTGGTTCTTTTTCTTTTTTCTGGTGATTGAAAATTAGAAAATGCATTTTTCCTATGATCTAATATTTCAGGACCATTTTTTTTGTCTCCATTTCTGAAATGACAACTACAGATTCTAGCACCAGGTCCAGGTTCAACATCTCTTCTGTACACAAATAATTTTGTTGTTTATATACCTAATACTTATATACCTACTTGAAACAACTGAAAATTTACTACTTTACTACTTTGTTATAAAATATAAATGTTAGAGAATTTTATAAAATATAAAATAAAGTTTTATACTTCACTAATTTAATCCATCTACGCCTCTCTTTAGTTTCAACAGGAAATTTAAAGAAACTACATTTGTGTTTTTGGTTATTATGAGTACAATTAAATGCCCAACACAGCATGACTAATGGTCAATTTTATTTAAAATAGTAATCACTAATAATACTATGTAAAGGTGCAACAAATAATTGCCTAATTTCATTTAATGTGCTCAAACTTTTTGTTCGGCTATAATATTATAATAATACTATAATATTATAATATAATTATAAATTATAACAGGGATGTATGTATAATATTTCCCGCCAAATTTGTTTTTCTGATTTATTTAAATTTCTGTACATATTTTAGAGAATCCAATATTTTAGATTTTTTATAATGACCTAATTTAACGTTTTTGACTAAAATACATAACTAAATCAAAATAGTTTTATTTAAAAAAAAATGTTTAGTTATAGACCCATGTATTAGATATAGGGACTTCGATTTGTTTGGATCCGGTTTATCTATAATCTCCTTGGATGACGTCACACTAATAAAGCGTATTAAGTTGAAAACATGATAATATAAATTTAGGAACATTATGGTAATCGAAAAAATCAAATACAGAATTTAAAAAATGACAAATCCATTATAAAGTCTAAACCAAAAAAACAAAAAGTAAAAATATTAAATATTAAAATATTATATTTATTAAATAATATTGATTTTAGTTTCAGTCACATTTATTAAAATTAGAACAAGAATATGATGGATCAACATTAAACAATCAAAACTGTATACGTGTAAAAAAACCAGGTGGTGGTAATTTTTCAATTAAAATACCAGTGAATCAAGGAGGAGATGATTATTTGGTTGTTCAAAAGTATAAGACATCTGATATGGAAAAAGTAGAGTCAAAAGAGAGGTAACAACAATTGTGATGTGTAGTATATTTAATAATATATCTATGATAATATACAAATATAATTAATTATAATATGTATCCATTATTTTGATTTTTAAATAGATGGAAAACCAGTACATTTAACGCAAAAATTATACTCAACGAAAAAGATAAAGCGGACAATGCAATAATATTAGCATTCAATAATTTACAAGATTTGATGATGGATAAATTTATGTGTAATGATGATAAGCAAATTGAATCTTATAAATAATAAGACACCACATTTATTCTATTTTAATTTACATGTTGTATTACACTTAAATAAAGTTATAAGTATTTGGCAATTGTGTTATATAAAAAATGATGATATTATTATGTATAATCAAATTAAAAACAAAGAGCTATGATACAATTATTATTATATTTTTGAAATAAAAAGATGAACCATTATAAAATATACAACTATTTTATTAACAGATTACAACAAATATGAAAAAAAAAACAATATTAATGATTAAAGATATAATATTATAATATAAAACAGAATTAAACACAATATAATAACAACATCATACAATTTAAGTAAAATAAAAATGAGTAGCTAAAATGTAATAAATCAAATCATGATTATTTGGTTTTTTATTGATTGATTATGTCAGGCTTTAATACAATGTCTGCAAACTTTCCATGATGTATTTGTTGTAGATCGAGTAAAAATGATATATCTTCATCCTTCAGATCATTCATTTTGAAATTATAATCTTTAATATATGTACTGATAAAATCACTTCTGATACAATCAGGTGATAAATATAAAATATCATACTTAATAATTATGCATGCATTATTGAAAACAGTTTGATACATCACTAATTTATTTGTTAACTCTATGATATTTGCATTTATACATGGTTCCAATAATTTCAATCGATTTAAATTATCACTGGATAATGTGATTCTGTCATTATTATGATATAAATTAACTGATTCAGATTTTGCACATATTTTATAATAAAAATTATTATCCAAATGTAATCGTTTTGAATGTTGAACAGTGGATAAAAAACGAACAATTATATTAAAACTATCATCAGATATAAACTTATTCCATTGAAATACATTTAGTATTAGATAACGTTTAGTTACGTTAGGTACACATGAATAAAATAATTACGGATAAAGGTTGATCAACAAGGTATCCAATATAAATATTTTTTTTATTCTGTTGATGTATGTTGAACATTGATTTGACTATTAAACCTTCCATGTTGACGTGTACAGTATTGATTTACTCAAGATGATAATATTTTGGTTTGGATTTCACTCTAGTAGATCTTCTGAGTTTCTTCAATGTAGGTACAACAGTGTTGACTTATCGGTTGGATTTTATCGATTGTAATATATGATTTAATTTTAATTAAAATATTATTACTTTGATGAGGAGACAAATAAATAAAATACAACATAGTCAAGACTACTACACTAGTACACTGTCAAAACACTACTGACAACTAAAATCAAATCTAGAAAAAAAGTTAAATATATTCAACAATGTGTAAACAGTTGTTATCAGTTTGATCACATAATGAATGTTAAAAGTATTTATATAGTCAATGATTTTTGTTTATCAATTAATATTTTTTTTTTTTTTTCAAATCTATAAACATATAGTTAGTAACAACACACAAACATGTATCAGGTCCGCAATGGCAATAATTGACCACGCACAAAACTAAATGATAATTGATTTTTTTCTGTTTCACATTTAATAACATATTGATGAATACAAAAGAAAGTACTATTTTGTGCACTCAACTTTTATAATATTCTTCAATAGATTGCATATTATTCGTAAAAATTCTCAGGAATTACGTTCTGCAGATGTAATCGATTACGGGTACGACAGATCTAGCGCGTAGATGGCATTGTTCCAGTGACTCCTTGGAGTTCCACGTTACGGGTGTATCGCTCATGAGCTGCCCGTCTCGTGTACCGCTACAATGATCCGACAAAGCCTTTACTCGATGCTAATCCGATTATTCGGTGGCTGCAATGTCGTTGACATATTATTATGAATCTATTCTAATATACTTGCTATACGTTCACGAGATATTAAATAAAATATTAACACATATAACTTGTTTTAAAAAAATCAATATTTATTTTTATTTACTATAATGTATAATAAAAACATGATTAACAAACGATATTGTATAACTCAGTTTCGCAATTTACAAATATGTTCGGTTTTACAATATTTACATAATATGTTTTGAACATACTGATTACCCTTCATTAATAACACATATAAACATCTTGGACTGAATCTGCAATTGAAGTAAACCCAAAACCTATAATACGTTTTAAATTTAATAATATAAAATACATAAATTATACAGATAGTATAATTTATGAGTAGTAACGTGGGTATTAATATAAATGACTAATAGACCTAAATAGCGGGATATGTAGATCAAAAGGTGAAGACAACAAGTTGTTTCACCGAGTCGCATAATAATGCAATATAACAATATTAGGGATATTAATAAACATCGGCTAGTATATTAAATTATGCATTCGGCGTAATTTATAATAAGTAATGTTAGGTATCAATATACGATATAAAAGGGGCTTAAATAGCGGAAAGCGTGGATCAGAGGTGAGAACAACAAGTTGTTTCACATAGGCTTATAATAATGCAAGTCGACATTATTAGAAAGTAATATTAGAATACATTATATCACGCCACCGATAGGCCATTGTTAGAGCTCATATAAATATGAGTAACGCACCTACCATTACTTAGATTAGGATCATCACTCTTGTAAAGCTTATGCTCGTCGTGGACTTTGTCACAGCCACATCGCCGCGAGTATAAGTCTCCCTAGTACTTAGTTTTTGAACTATTTTCAATTGTACGTTTAATTTAATAAAGTTGTATTAAGTATTTAAAAGTTGTGTCAATTCTTTAAAACGTAACATTAAATTATAAGTGCTATCCTTTTCTCAAACAACATCTCAAGACTGGCGACGAACGTGCGACGTCGTTAAATAATTAATGTACTAGTGATCAACGTGTCCTGCACGGCGATCACTACACAATGTTCAATCCACGGGTCGTCAAGCCTTTCCCAATTATAAAGAATAAGACCACAACAAAAGCATTCTACGACATCATCCACTCCTAAATATTTTAAGCCACATTCGGACAATGTATATTTATTTTGAGAAGTATTTGACGGGAATAATTTGAATGTTTTAAATCTTGATGAAAACGAAGAAAATGTTGGATGAACTATAGTCGGATTACTTCGTATACGATAAACTAATGATTCAAAATCATTTGAGCATTTTTGAAAATTCATTTTTGAAGAAATTAAATAACTTATACAATGCAATAAAACTTTGAGAAAATAAAGAAAACGACTTGAGTGAACGGCGGATCATTAGTAACTGAATATGAAAAAAAAAAACAGATTAAGTTATATTGTGTTATTATAATATACTACAATCAGTTATTAAAAAATCTAATTACTTCAAAATGCAATCGCACTTAATTACAAAATTTAAGTTTATATAAAAAAAAAAACAGAAAAAAAAAACAAAAAAATGTAGACTCATGTCCTAGTTGACTATGACACTGGATGTAGCATTAACATACTTACTACTTACCCTAAATTCAAATTTATCAAACTCTAAATCCAACGCCTTAGTCCACTAGGCCATGAGTCTACAAGTTAATTAATTGATATTTGTACATATAAGTTGAAATAATGAAAAATAAATACGGAAAAAAAGTAAATATATTTGTAGAAAAAAAAAATAATAATAAAAGAACACATAATAATAATCATTGATGTGTAATTGAGTAAAATATCTTTTTTTAGTAAAAATTTTCCCGGGGTCGTCACTAACACCTCGAGGGGAAAAGTCGTGGATGAACGTTTTTATATTTCCCCGTAACTAATAAAAACTTGGATAGAAAGCACCCACACAACTCATTGCTCAAGGGCAAGAGTCGTGGTTAAACGATTTTAAATCTCCCTGTAAATGTAAAAACTTGGATAGAACATACTTATACTACCTACTTATATGGTAGTATAAGATTTACTGTGTTTGTTCAAAGTAGAATAGCCGAATATATTTTTGGCCATTAAGAGTACAATATGGTATACAGGTCATACGGACAGGGTTAAAACAAATAAAACCACATTTGTCTGTGTGACCTGAAGTAATATTGCGCAGTAATTTTTTATAGCATATTTCTATGAATATATAAAAATTATGAACATTTTCTAAACCGACCAGATAATCTATTCCTGCAAAGAATTTTAAAATTTTCCAAGGGCCATAATGTTTTTTGTTTATGTAATTTAATATCTTCGCCTCCAAATCAGTGATCACATAAGGTTTCACTGGTGTGCATGAAGTATACATTTTAGAATTTACACTATGTAAATATTTTTTAAGTAGATGATATTCAGCTATCCGTGTAGCTACAAATTTCAAATGTTTACCATTAACCAAACGTATGATATATGGTATGTTGTACCCTGCGATTGTTGCCCAAAAAAAATCCATTTCCTTTATTGCACAAAACAACATAAAATAAAAGTAACTGTATTCATAGGACATGTTAAACGTGATATAATTCTTGATTGCTTACCTTTTATATTATCTAGTTCTTTAGGTATTTTTTCTCGATTATTGTTTTGTATATTATCATAAATTGGTGCAGTAGGTAAAGTTACGTTCGTAGAGGTTCTGTTTGTATAAACTTTAGCCTGAGAATTTGTAATACAAAAGTTAAATCTAAACCATTGATGTTGTCACTTGAAACGTATATCTGTAGATAGATATTGCTCTATTTCTTCATCTTGCAATATCACAAATATCTTTAAGTCTCATAACACTTCTTTGATGTCTTTCAGCATGACCATTGGTGTGTCCTCCCGGTTTGTTGACGAGATGTGTCAGTTCTCCCACAACACGAGCAACTGTTTGCTATCAATCAAACGACCAACTAAATGTATTAACTGTTGATTAATCTTTCAATCTAGTAATTTATAGATAACTCTCAAGTAGTCGGATAACTAAAACTAGGGGGAGGAGAAATACTTACGATTTCCCTAAGTATACCGCTGTTTCCAAGTATTTTTTCAGTACGTGAGTGCATTTTTGAACAGCGCACGAAGGTAACACGGTAGCAGGTCACATCCCCGTCTCCGTTTCCCCGTCGGACATTTCCCCGTCAACGTTTCCCCGTCGGATATTTCCCCGTCCGGTTAATTTCCCCGTCAGACATATTCCCGTTCAATATAATATTGTCATAGGTACTGTAGATTGTAAGGTATACATTATAGTAGTATACACAATAATCAGTCTTTCGATATTCGTCAACCGTCGCGCGTAGTTCTTATAATATAATATTTGCCATCTGATCGACTATAATTTGATTGTTTATTGCGTATTATAATAATTAATTTATAATTTTGTTTTTTTCAAATTTAATTTTTAATTTTTAATTTATTGTTAAACAAATTTATACAATATCCATTATGGTTTTAGAGTACGTTAAAAGTTCTAAAGGAAAAGATTTGTTAGTGTTTGTAGGATATGTATTTGAAAAAGATTATACAAAAAATGGTAAGACGTATTGGAAAAGAACAAGGATTAACTGAAATAAAAATTAACCAGTTGATGGTTGGTCAAGAACCACCAGCTAAAAGAAAAAAATATCGAGAAGTAGCCACACGAATAAAAAATATTGTAACTACTTACAATGATCGCGATAAAAAAGAATATTTAATTGGAATAGCACATAATTTAGAGATGCAAAAATAAAAATAATATTTAATATCAGCTCAATAGTAGTGATCACTCGTAGGTTTTAGTTTTAGTTTTTTAATTTTAATATGTTAAATATAAATAAACAGACATAACTTTTTTAAGTTTTATTAGTTTTAACTTTAAGGTAACAACAAAAAAGAAAGTATAAACCGCCAATTCATTACGTATTAAATATGAGTTGCCAGTCCCAAGCCTGGAAATAAGTGTGAGGGCGCTTACCTTACAGTAATTATATTATAAATTTGAATTAGACGGGGAAATGTCCGACGGGAAAATTAGTCAGACGGGGAAATGTCCGACGGGGAAACGAGGACGGGGAAATGTCTGATGGGGAAATGTAAGACGGGGATGTGACCATAAACCCACATCCCCGACTTACATTTCCCCGTCAGACATTTCCCCGTCCTCGTTTCCCCGTCGGACATTTCAAACTGTAGAGTGGATAGTTTTACCTTCGAGTGTTGCCATTTGGATCTGTGTTAAAATATATTAATATGATATATTTATACATTTATTGAATACAAACTGGTGTGAGTATTATAAACATATGATAATAACTTTATAAAACACAACCGCCTAGAGAACCGAGTGTCTATTAATATGGTTAGCTACATTTAAATACGTAATAGTTTACGCTGCTTTACTTGTTGACCAACCGACATTCAATATTAAATGATCATATCCATAACCATGTAAGCCTTTGATTGCTCATTCAGCATCCATTCTAGATTTAAAATTTACGAATGCATGGCCATTGCACGCACCTGTAACCTTGCTAAAAGACAAGAAACTTTGAGTAACCTGCCCAAATTTATTAACCAGTTCACTCAAATCTGCTTCTGATGTACTCTCTGAAAGATTATCAATACGAATAGCTGGTACCTCGTCGTAACCACGGGAGTATGGATTTCGTTTTCCAGCGGTATTTGTAGCTCCTTCTCCTGCCGAAGGTGGGATGTAAGGCCTAAACAACAATACAATGTCAACACAATAGATTACAAAGTGACAATGGACATAATAATATCTAAATAATCTAACCTGTTGGTTCCGGTATTTTTTTCCTGGTCGGACACTTTCTCTTGGACTAACTTTTTGTCCTCAACAACCAACCCGGTACCCTTAAGATGACAAGAGAAAGACCAATGTTCGCCGCCGCAGGTACGACACTTGATGTTCATGTTTACATTCTTAAGTTTGTCCAATGGGTTCTCCTCTGCATTGTCTCCGTTCTTGCCAGACAAGAACTGCATCTGTATCTCTTCAGCTTGTATGGTCGTCGCGATATTTGGCCCAGCCTTGTCATTGCGTGAGTCACTGAACTTGGGCCACGTCTTCCCCCACATAGCAATTCCGTAATATTTATATTACAATAATGTTCCTCCCTGATTAAATACAGAATATTTATAGTTTAATATAACTATAATCTTAGTATAATATTAAAAGCAACAATATTATAAACGAAATATTTTTTAATATTTCCGATGGCTTATTTTTGTAATATTATGAAACTAGTGATGTCAAAATATTTCAAGAATATTATGTTTATAATATAAACTAATATTAGATTTGAAATATTTCTTACATTTTTAAACATTTAAAATTGAATGTTTTAAGAATATTTTTGAAATATACAATTTACAATGTTTTACATAATTAGATTATTTATTTTTTTTTGTCTAGATAAGTCTAGTCCCTGACTCCCCCGTATAATTTTAACTAGCCCCAAAGTCATCCTTATAAGTAAATCATTGCATTTGTAAGAAAACACATTTTTAGAATCTGAGCGGAGCTATAGGAAGCTGGTGGGCTTACAATATGCCGTTTATTTTTTATTTTTATTTTTTATCCCGTAAACAACGGTTCTACCAGAAGCAGTGCTTTGATTACAACATATAGTATCTTATAATTTAGCAAATCGGATCTAGTTAGTACTTTTAGGAGGTCATTTTTCGATTTTCTCAATTATTATTTAACGCCAAGGGAAAAACCACCGAAAATGTACGAAAAACTGCTAAAAACGGAATTTTAATTTCTAACACTTTGTTCATGACCTAATAAACGATCAAAATTAAAAAATTTAATAAAATAAAAAATATTCTTTCAGAATCGTTTTTTATCGAATACAATCATTGAATTCAAATCGAATACTGTAGAATTACACTATCCTGTCCAAGGACCGAAGGGATGATAGACAAACTACCACCACCACAATGCTGACTTACTCTTTTTTAGCTTTTATCAAAGAACATATTATATGGATTTCAACACATGTTCAAATTCAAGAATTTATAGAAAAATAAAAACTTATTTTGCAATTTGGTTTTTATTTATTGACATTTTGATTTTTAAGGTCGTTTTAGAAATATCAAAAATATAGATTTTTGTTGACAGGTTTACTTTTATTTTTGTTTTTTACTGAAGTTTTTGGGAATCTATAATAATGAATGTTCATCATTTTTTCTTGCATTTTCGATATTTATTGTGCATTTTATATTATATTTTATTTAAGATTTTTACTGCATTACATTACAACCCTTTACTCATAGTTACAACGCATAACTTTAAGTATTGAATTTTTTTTGTAGCTAAATTGAACTAAATTTCTTTGAATTCTTTGAATTTTCAAAATGCATTCAATTGTTATAGACTATAGTAGATATTTATCCCATAATCTTTCAGTGGTATAATAATATATATCTTATAAAAAATAAACGTTATTTTGCTGAATTAGGTACACTATATAGATAAGTTACAATTGATTATTTTAATTATTCTGTTAATTTTAAATAAATATCAACATTTTTAAATATTAGTAAGTTAGGTAGGTACCTATGTACCAAAATGGTAATTAATTATAACTAGGGCTAGGGACTTCTAGAAGTTTGCATGTTTTTCAATAATCATTCAAAACATAGCTACGTAGGATAGAAATCTATTTCAGAGCAATACGAGGTTATATTTAAAATTTATAGTTGCATATTTTGCATATTTGAGCTATTTTCATTTATTATTATTATTATTATTATTAACGCCAAACGGCTTTTTAAATTACAGCATAAAAAAAAAGAATACAATGATAATAGAAAATAGTTAACAAATTGTGAAACAAACTTATAATAAATATACTTAAAATAATATAAAGACAGAATAGACAAGTTGTACAATAAAAATAAAAGTTAAGTGAGCCTCCGTAGTTCATATTAGAGCCGCTAAATAAGTTTAATACTCAGAAGAGTTATTTAAATTATGCATTAATCTCGAAAGTGGGGCATTTCTGGAGAAGTTAGATTTATTGGTAGACGTATAGAAGGTATTTTGAAGCCTAGTATTACTAGGAATCCGAAAACTAAGTTCTCCCAGAATCCTCGGGGCATCAACTCGGCCTTCGATCAGACGCTGAATAAAAGCAATGCCAAAATTATCGCGCCTGGCTGAAAGGGAGTCGAGTCTAACAGGCCTGTAATCGTGTGGTTCATGAGGGATGTTGTGGCAATAACCAGCGAAGCGCATAAAACAGTTTTGAACACGATCAATTCGACTAATGTCAACAGCGGTATAAGGTGACCAAACAACAGAACCATATTCAATAACCGAGCGGACTAATGCTTTATAGAGAGCCAAAAGGCAATTAGCAGAACTAAAGTTGACTGAATGACGTCTGATAAATCCTAAAACACGAAAGGATTTACTAGTCATAAAATCTATATGAGGGCTGAAATTAAGCGATGGTACAAATAAAATGCCTAGATCCTGTACCTGGTTGACACGTTGAATTGATATACCTCCGAGCTTATAGTCAAAAGAAAACACTGACTTGGAGCGATGAAAAGACATTACTTTGCATTTAGAAATGTTAAGGGATAAGTTAAAAGTATTGCACCAATTGGTAAATTTATCTAAGGTGTTTTGAAGAGTGAGACAATCATTATTAGTGGTAATCCTCAGAAAAATTTTAGAATCATCAGCAAAAAGTAGAAGACGACAAGTGGAAATAGCTGAGCACATGGTATTAATGAAAATATTAAATAATAGGGGGCCTAAATGGCTACCCTGTGGAACTCCGGATGACGCTCGGAAAAAATCGGATGACTTGCCGAAGAGGCTGACAAATTGTCGACGATCACTAAGGTAGGAACCAAACCACGATAAGAGTGGTTCACCAATACCAAGCCTGTCTAGGATAAAAATAAGTGCATTGTGGTCTAGGGAGTCAAACGCCTTAGAAAAGTCTGTATATATCACATCAACCTGATTACCCAAATCAAAGGCCGTGTGAAGGTAAGATACAAAGTCAATAAGACTGGTCACTGTCGAGCGCTCTGGGAAGAATCCGTGTTGGTCAATAGAAATGGTGGTTAAAAGAGGACGCTCGATTCGTTTGAGTACTATGTACTCAAACAACTTACCTAAGAGAGGTAAGCTGGAAATTGGTCGGTAGTTGGCAACATCAGCCGGATTCCCAGACTTCAAGATAGGAGTAACTCGACTAATTTTCCACACGGAAGGGAAAACCCCTTCTAATAGTGATTGATTAAAAATTAAAGTTACTGGTAAACTTAAAGAGGCACGACAGCGGTAAAGAAGAATGGCACAGATACCATCAGGCCCAGAACTACAAACATGAGATAGGGAGTTTAATGCTTCATTAACTTCATCTATGGATATGGATAAATTTGAAGGAAGGAAGGAAAATTGCTGGTTAGTAAATTCATCGGATAAAGCATTGGAAATAAACCGCGGATCGCCATATACAGATGAGAAGTGAGAAGCAAACAAAGAGGCAACTTGATCACTAGAGGCCTTAGACTCACCAAGAAAAACCTCATCAGGTATAGTAGATACTCCTCGTTTACTACGAACAAACTCCCAAAAAGATTTAGGATCTACACGTAAACGCTCCTGCATGTTAAGCAAATAATTCTTATAGAGTCGCTTAGATTCAAACTTACATTGGGCACGCAGCCTTGAAAATATTAAGTATCGATTATGACCACCTAGCGTTTTATATAGTTTGTGTAATTGTTTTTTCTTAAAAAGAAGACTTTTTAGATTGCTGGATACCCATTTGGGAAAAGTGGAATTTCGAAAGTTCCGCATTGGGACATGTTCACGAATACAGTCAAGCAGAGTTTCCTGCAAGAAGTCAGCTGTTTGATCAACCGATCCTACGCCTAAGGCGTTATAAGTGCATATTTAACCATTTTTGATATAATGATGTAATTTTTACAAATATTTTATAATTGAAAGAACATTTTTTTTGAATAGAATTTCTGGAGCCGAGCCTTATGGTTCTATTTATATAAAATTAATGTTTGTATTTTCCTCGCCGATCACTGGCATTGTTACTTCTCGGTACACCGATCGAATAATTCCCCGATAAGGCGATTATGATATAAAAATAACATTCTATGAACTATGAACTGTTTGGCTGTATTTCTATCTTGAATATTTTTGTTTTCAATTATTAGTTCATAGTTGTTAGTTGACAACGTCGTTATTGACGAAACTACTGACGATTTATCGCCAACGTAATAATTGGAACTTTAACAGCTGATGAACCAGGTAGTATTTTTTTATTAAATTCAGAAGAATTACAAAAAGCAAGCCATTCGACCATTTTCAAGCTTTTTGACCAATCATTGAATTTGCTCTGGCCGCAAGGTGTGCAATACGATGACGTGCTTTTATTTGTGACTGATGCTGCCCCTTACATGGTGAAGGCGGGCAAAGCTATTCTAAATGTATACTCTAATAATATACATGTAACTTGTTTAGCACACGGGCTTCACCGTGTTGCTGAAGAAATAAGAAACCAATATAAAACTGTTGATCAACTCGTATCCAATGTGAAAAAATCTTTTCTTAAAGCACCGTCACGTATTCAAACGTTAAAATCTATTGCGCCAGATGTTCCTTTACCTCCGCAGCCTATTTTAACACGATGGGGATAGATGCCGTTTTATACTATTGCAAACATTTCGAAATAATTAAAAAGATAATTGATATGCTTGATGAGAACGATGCAGAATCTATCAAAAAATGTAAGCAAATTTTAAAATCAAATAATTTGGAAGCAAATTTAGCTTTTATTATGTCAAATTATGGATTTATTTCTACATCTATCACTCGTCTTGAAACCCAAGGTATTGCACTCACTGAATCCATTAAAATAATTGAAACTACAAAAGAATGTATAAATTCTGCGAAAATTGGAGGTTCTACACAAGCTAAAGCGATTAATGACAAAATTAAAAAAGTTATGGAGAAAAATGTTGGATTTGATCAATTAAAAAAAATATCTAACATATTAAGTGGACAAAACGAATCTATGGATGGATTTCCTGCAGATATTAGCAGTGGTGATTTACCATTTTTTAAGTTTGCACCAATATGTTCCGTAGACGTGGAGCGTTCCTTTTCAAAATATAAAAATATTTTGGCTGATAACAGGAGGTCATTCAAATTTTCCAACTTAAGAAAATATCTAATAGTTCAATGTAATGCTCAAAGTGGTTGTAAGTATTATATTTATTCAAAATATATAAAAATATATTCAATTTAAAAGTTGTTATTTTAATGAAATATTAAATTGTTGTTTTAGAATAAACTCAAAGTAAGAACTATACAAATCGGGGAATTATAAGTATTATTTGTTAACTTATCTTATTTATACAAGTTTTTTTTTCTTAAATTACAAATATTATAATGTTGTACCTAAGAGCTATCAAGAAATTAAAATAAAAATATTTTATTAAAAACTATGCAATTTTTTTTTAAATGCATATTTTAATAGCATATTAAGTGATTTTTTGGGACATAACTGCATGCATATTTTAAGGTTTTTAAGGGCATGAAGTCCCTAGCCCTAATTATAACATTAACATAAAAAAACATAAAAATTAATAAGATATCCATATTCTTCTAGATATAGTTGTGTACTTATGTTGGAGTTGTATTCCTATAGAAATAAAATAATGGAAAAAAACTTCACTATAAAATCAATACATCCTTGCTGGCTTCTCTGAGAATCTATTGCTAGGAGCCAGTGACCCAAAACAACAATATTAATATATTACTATTATGAGGGGTACGAACAATGTACAAAGGACATTGGATACAAAACAACCATTATAAGAAGTGAGAGGTAGCCGGTAAAACATAATTAGGACAGCCGAAATATAATAATATATTGTGCGTGATATATATAATAATATGATTGTCCATAATATAATAATATATTGTGTATAACAATATATGTGCAAATATCTAATCTGTAAGTACCAAATTACAAGGACAACGCTAACGGGAAAGACTAGGCGCCAGAATTCTGAAAATAGACAAAGCATCCGGTGCGCGTGAGAGCTGGATGCGCGTTATCGGTAGACGGAAAAAAAAACCAAGGAAAAAAAAACCAAGGAATAAAAAACCAAAAAAAAAAACCAAAAAAAAAAAAACCAAAGGAAAAAAAGACCACGGAAAAAAAAACCAAAAGAAAAAAAAACCATGAAAATAAAAACCAAATTTTTGTATTTTACTAGGTAAATTATGTATTTATGTCATATTATTCACATACGTATTATTAGTAATAGTATTTATATATTGTTCACATTGTTTGGTTACTGTATGAACTATTTATGAGAATCCTTGTTTTAAATTTTCAATCCTTAGCTATAAAAATTGAACATTTTATAATTTTTAAATAAGTTTAAAATACGTTTTAAAAATTTGTCATAATACAATAATAAGAATAATAATTAAAAATAAGTATCACGTTTTAAAAATTGTCAATACAAACATAAATCAGTAAAATACATAGTCAATACAATCAGTCTACAGTTATAATAATAATAATTTCAAATAGGTTAGGTATACTGTTTAAAAAATTGAACATTTTATAATTTTTAAATACGTTTTAAAAATTTGTCACAATACAATTTATAATAATAGTAATAATTAAAAATAAGTTTCACGTTTTTAAATACAAACATAAATCAGTCAACAGTCAAATAAAGTAAAAATAATAAAATATTAAAAAAATCACAAGTTATCGATATCTTATTGTATAGGAGATAGCACCTAAAAAGTTTTCAATATCGCGGATACCATTATCATAATCCTCGCATAATTTTTTTAATTGGATTTGTGTTTTTTTGTACACCGTTTTTTGTCGTTTTTGTTGTGGTACTCCTAATTGAATTTGGGCTAGCTTTGTCTCATCAGCTGCCACTTCCAACCTTATTTTAGCTATAATTGTCCAAATTGTTGGATGTGTTTGTCCTACCAATTTACTAAATCTATGGTTCCACCCTTCCGTCGAATTGTTTGTGCGTTCTTCATCATTTAAAGTTGAGTCGTATACGTTCCATAAATTTGGTGGAAAAATAGGTGGGCAATTTCTTAAGACTATTCTGTTATTTTCATTTCTAACTTGCCTGTATTTGCCATTAACGTATGTTGTATCGAAATAATTTAATAGCGTTTCAGCCTCCTCCGGAACAATGTTTTTTAAATATGCCATACCATCTTTGACATCTCCAACTGGTAAAAATGCCAAGCCATCCATTTTTCCACAAAATTCAATTAGGTTTTGATCTTCTCTGTATTGTGTCTGGAGCCCTAACTCTTGTATTTTCCGATAGGTTGATTGAGTTAAATGGTAGAAACAACCCTGAATATGTACATGTTGTCCGAGAACATGTGTGATAGCTGTGATAACTGCACGTTCAAAATCAACATGTACTACCACAGGATCAGGAAATAAATGTTGTTCTTCACATTTTTTTAAAATAGTAGTGAGCATTTGCTCATAAGCAGTCAAAGTTTTATTCTGTAAGAGAATATATACCGCTGTTGTAAAACATTTATTTATTTCTACACGTATAACATACAGTTGTGTAAATAGTTTTGGAGCCAAAGCAAAGTTCCCATCCATATACCATCTTAAAGAACTTGCTAAATTCACAAGCCCTTCATGCGTTGCAAACATCACTATCCTTTCATTTGCTTCTTTCCCGTTATCATCAAGTAACAGTACTTTGTTATGTGGTTCTCCTGTACTAGTTAGGTTACGATAGTCGATAGTATTCAACAGATAGAACATCTAGGCAGTTGGATTATTGATCAAAATTTTTAATTAGAAAATTAAAATTTATGTCTAATGAAATATGAATTAATATAGCAAAATATAAAAATTTGGTTTTTATTTTGATGGTTTTTTTTTCTTTTGGTTTTTTTTTCCGTGGTCTTTTTGTCCTTTGGTTTTTTATTTTTTGGTTTTTTTTTTTTGGTTTTTTTTTCCTTGGTTTTTTTTTCCTTGGTTTTTTTTTCCGTGATCCGCGTTATCAGTGACTGGGGGGAGACCAACGGGATATATAAGGGACCCCGAAACAGCCTGTTTTTTAGACGTGATCTGACCAAGCTACTCTGAGCACCTTCTCGTCACTCTACTTTACGATTAAACTGGACTTAGAAATATTTCCATTAATCATCAGTTGTACTTAAAATATTTTTGTTACATTTAATATTTTACGAATAAACGTTCAGTTTTTGAATAAATAAATAACATTCAGTAGAAATGCAATCTGTCTACGATTATTTTACACTTGAGCATAGTCTTTGACCATTTCATCTGGTAACCTCGCGAGTAGGCTACTACATTGTGGCACAGTCAAGTTCAAGTAAAAGAGAACTGGCTGGGGCTTACTACACTATAACGGGATGTCTTATTAGTTGTTGCACCTTGTCTCATATCCATATTATGTTGAAAGTTTTTTTTTTTTTTTTTTTTTTATTGAGTAAAAAGACAATCTACAATCTATACAACAAATATGCACATCAATTAGATGAGATAAAAGAATACAAAACAAACAACAATGAATAATATGATTTTGGGGAATTATCAGTGGTGGTAACACCCAGCACGTGATAATTTATTTACTGTCGGTTAAATGTTGAAAGTTAAAAACAAAATATATAAAGATAGGTAATATATATTATAATATTATACCTATAGTTTAATTAATATTTTGGTATAAATATCAGAGAATTAATTTGTGCCATCTAAATATTAAATAATATAATGTACCATAACATAATAAATACAGTAGAAGGTAGAACTCCAACTATCCGAACGTCAATCTACCGGACGTTATAAATTATTCGGACGAGAAAAAAAAAGTCTATTTCTTTTAATAACTCGGTAATCGTACTCGTATTACCGTTTGGCCTATGGTTATATTATATTTCCGTATTTTGTCATTCCACATAATCGTTATCGTATTACCTTACAATAAAATTATCGAACGCTGGCCGTCGGTATAATTTCGGTATTTTTCTCAGTATGTCGGGTATTCGGCGTAGCTCTACGACTCTGACTACGTATCTGTATATTTATGGACCGCCATTACCAGACGCTGATTGGAGACAATATTAAAATATTTATTAATAGATACTACAAATATCTGTTGTTGTTTGTATCGTCGCCCGCTCACCAGTCGGGCATCTGTCGTCAGTCGTCAGTCGTTACAATATTCACAATCGGATTTTTATCGCGTGCGTATTATCATAATATTATATTAAATTCTCTATTTTGTTCTACTTGGTTCACTGTTTAGTGATGTGCATAATCACATATATTCTGTATTGTAATTGTCGCCGCCAAGACGGTAGATGAGCCGTAGGCATTCCGCCGACCGACACACACACACACATACACACAGTCACATATAATTATTTTATCTTTGTTTTTATATTTTTGTATAATTTATGTGATTGTGAATTATTATATAATAATATGATAAACGCTATCGCACTTCTCCGCGCTGTCTACGCGAATATTAAGGAGTCTAGTTCGCACACCGCTAATACTCACAATTATTATTTTTCGTGTGCCGATCGACGCATTTTTGTTGTTAAGTACCGGGAATTGTTATTTTATTGTAAGGTGCGAATCATCTAAGTATTGTTGTTAATTTTCCTGTCGGTAATGTCGTGGGCGCTAATCGCCGTTTTTTTTATTATATTCAAGTATTGCCGTGCAAGAATCGGCGTCTTAATTATTATTTTGCTGTAAGGCGCTAATCGCCATTGTCATTATATAATTTTGTACCAGTGCATTATTATTGAAATTTATATTATTGTTTTTGTGAGCGCAAATCGCTATATATTATTATTCATTTTTTATCGTTGTGTATTTATAATTATTATAGTAACAGGACCAGCTGGCCAGTCTGCGCTCCACAATCTGTGAGTTATTTTATTATATTTATTGTATTTTTATTATTATTATTATTGTATTTTGTCGTGTCATAAAGGCCGCATATTATATACATAGCTGCACAAATTATTATATTATTTTTCTATTCAACCATGTAAGGTTTGAGCGATAATAATAATTATTTTATTATAATTTATACTGTTTGGCCATAAGGGCAGTGATTATTATTACAATAATTATTTTATTATAATTTATACTGTTTGGCCATAAGGGCAGTGATTATTATTACATATATTATTTTATTATTTATACCTTTGTGTTGCTGTGAGTCTATTATATTATATTTGTATTATTATTATTGATCTCGTGTATTATACAGCAACTTATCTACCACAATACTTTAGTTACCATTATTGGCATTATTTAAGTTACCTATCTTCCTAGTTATAAGTACACATCCACTACACACTAGCATTCGATAATCTTGCTCGGCATACCCGTCCACCTTTATCGAATTGCTATTACCTATACGCACATAATAACACTAGTCGGTCGGTGTGCGTGCCATAAAGTATTTTTGGTGACCGGGCAACACGCTCTATCACTGTAGCGTTCCCGGCGTGAACAGTAATAATATGTGTTAACTGCTTACTGGCAACTATTGTGTATATTGTGGACGTAATTGCACAGACATACGTCATAGTACAATAATAATTGTTATTTACGAGACATTATATTATGGACGCAGTGTTTTTCTACATTCCATTATCCAGTACACACTAACCTGCAACTGTGAGTGTCGTACCTATCAGTTATTTTATTGTAAGTATTAAATTATTTAATAATATTTATATATATTGGTTTAGGTATTTTATTATATCCGTATGTATCATAATATGTATGACGTTTGAGGATTACCTAGTTATACAATTTAAGAGGATTCTACACCCATAATAGAACAATAATAGCAATATTGTCTACCTATGTCGTACAAATGCATAATCATAATAGGTTATGTAAATAATGTATTTAATTCTGTTAGACTTAAAATTATTGTAAATTGTGATTGTCTGTCTTACCACACACATGGAATATAGTAAATTAGATGTGTTTTATACTTTTATGTGAAACATACCGATTGGTATATTTGAAATCAGTACATATTTGACATGACAATTCATAATATAATATGTTCAACATTATGTAACATTATGTGTTTGTAAGACCAAACAATGTAAGACAATGTGTTTGCGGGTGTATGATAATCTTAAAAACAAATTCATTGAAAACTTTGATTAGAACTTTTTGAAAATAACCATAGCGAGTAGACAATTAAGTACAAAATATATTAAATTTAACATATAACTTGGTGAGTAATACATAATATGCGTTTTGGATAGCATTATACCTAATAATATACATTTTAATAAATAACAAATCAATTACAATAATTTCTTTGATGAGTAAACTACTTATTTTATTCATATTTCTTCTCGTATTTCTTATAAATATTTAAAAAAAGTAGGTATTTAGGAATCTAACTTATGTTTTATTTTTTTAGCACATCAACATTTTTTCTTAAATTGTGCATTTGACATTGTATATAAAATAATAAGAAGTGAACGCACCTAAAAAAGAAAAATTCAAAATGAACTCGATATTCTTGAGCTTATAAAAACTAATCGGATAACTTCAGACCAACTTTATTGTTCAAAAAAAAATCTGTGATAATCATGAAAATGGCCCATTATATGATAATAATCCTTCAAACATTTCTACAGATGTATATTTACCTCAAAATGTACAATACATAACACCATGCATTACACCTACTGTACTAAATGAGCCAAATGTTATGCCTGAATATTCTGAAAACACAGTAAATCAACTTCCTGAATCTGTTTTTCAAGATGCTGAGTCTATAAAAGACTTTATTGCTAGTTGTTCCATTTCATATAATGTACCTCATAATGCTGTCAATAACTTGCTCAAAGGTTTAAAAAAACACACATGTTTTAAAGATTTTCCAGTTGACTCTCGAACGTTATTGGCTACTCCCAAACAAGCTTCTTCAAAATTAAGAAGTGTTGATCCCTGTGGCACATATTTTCATATTGGCCTAACAACTGGTATAATAAAATATACTCCAGATAATATGCTGAATGTAGAAATTGTTATAGGCATAGATGGACTTCCACTATTTAAGAGTAGTGGTGCACAATTTTGGCCAATCTTGGGATATGTTGTAGTTTCACCTCCATTATTAAAAAAAGTTTTTCAAATTGGAATTTATTTTGGATATGAAAAGCCCAAAGATAGCAATAGTTTTTTATCTGATTTCATTACAGAAGCTAAAGATTTAATTAAGAATGGTTTAATTGTAAATTAAGTAAAAAGAAAAATTTCAATTAATGCATATTGCTGTGACGCTCCCGCGAAGGCCTTTGTTTTAAAAATTAAAAACCATACTGGTTTTTCTTCATGCACTCGGTGCACAATTGATGGCAAATATTTGAATAAAAGAGTTTGTTTTACATATTCAAAGAAGAAGTACACAGAGAGAACTCATCTGGCTTACACTAATTTTATAGATGATGATTTTCAGACATCTCAAACTCTTTTTGTACTTAATGAATTACCTGGATTCGATTCAGTTAAACAATTCTCTCTTGATTATATGCACCTGGTGTGCTTAGGAGTCATGAAAAAGTTGATGCTTCTACGGATACAAAAAGGACCTTTACACGTCCGCCTTAATTCTAGAAAAGTGAAGGAATTGTCTTTATCATTGACATCAATGAATCTAGGTATCGCATCTGATTTTACAAGAAAGAGTAGAAGCATGAACGAAATTCATCTATGGAAGGCTACAGAATTCCAATTATTTTTGCTATATACAGGTCCAATTGTCTTAAAAAAATTTATAAGTGATGAATGTTACACTAATTTCATGGCCCTCAATATTTCTATGATCATACTTCTTAGTCCAGATCACAGTTGTCTTATACCTTATACTAAACATTTTTTAGATTATTTTGTAATGACTTTTCAAAATCACATGGAAAACATCTCTTATCACACAATATTCATGCTTTGTTACATTTGTGTGATGACTACCAACAATTCGGTCCTCTAGATAACTGCACTTCATTTTTATTTGAAAATTATATGAAAAAAATTAAGTCTTTAGTAAGAAAAGCAGATCAACCATTACAGCAAGTAATTAATCGTTATTCTCGAATAAATTCAATTAATAGAAAAAAATCTTTTAATTTAATAAATTATAATGACAAATCAGAATTAAAGCACCCACATAACAATGGTCCAATAACAAAAAATATCAATGGACAACAATATTATACTTTAATATTTAGTCAATTTAAAATTAATGTTAAATTTAATAAAGATTGTGCTATTTTGACCAACAACGGTGAAGTGGTAAAATGTTTAAATATTATTCAATTATAAAATGGAAAACTATTGAAGTGTTGTATATTTCACAGATGAAAATAGTGTAGAGGCCGTACCAAATATTTGGCTTGACAAAAAACAAGAGACTTGCGCTTGGCCCGCCAAATCAAAATATGTAAAAAAATTTATTGAATTTCAACAAAAACCCAATAAAAAAGATTTTACTTATCATCCTGCTAGAAAACTAGGGAAAAAATCTTACAGTAAGTTTAATTGTTTTTATGAAAACAAATGATGTATAATTATATAACTAATAATATATTTAAACTATATAGCATCTTTAGCTGAAACCAGAGCCAAATTACAAAAAGCTACTCATATGTGTGATTTGTCTAGTACAGACGATGAAGTTAGGAAAATCAAAAAAAAATCACTTAGTATATCTCCTGACATGTTCAAAACTTCATTAAAAACTAAAAAAGACCGTTTAGCAAATACATGCCCACAACCAAAAAAGTATTGTGATTTTATTAAAGGAGGTAATTTTACATTATTTTCTTCAATTAGTAATTTTAAATATCTGTAACATTATTATATTAATCTTAATGTTATTATTTGTTTAAGATAGTGTTGCAACAACTAGTTCACTAGTCAACAAAAAAAAGCGTTTTTGATGATTTATTAATACCTTCAGATTCATCAAATGCAGATGATTCAGACACTGATCCACTGTGGGAATTAAATAAAAGTACAGGTAATAATAATAATTGTAACTATATTATACATAACATTTATTCCTGGATAGATAATCATATAGTTCATAGAAAAAACACACCTATAGGCTATAAGCACTTATGGACAACTATCTTACACTTGAACATCCATGGTTTATACGACAACTGTATATATGACCATTTTATTATAACACTTAAAATAGCCGAGTATAATATTAAGGTTAGAAATAATAATATAAGGTTGGGAACTTACTAAAATTATTATTATTTATAAAATGTCACTATATGTATATACTATTTTGCATATTGACACCAAAGTTATAATAATTTTTTTAATTTGGAAGTATAAATTTTGATTTTATAACTGTGTTATGTTTTATTTAATAATAAGATTAAGTGTTGTTATCTATTTTAAAATATCTAGTTCCTATTAATACATATTTTGTAATATTTGCTTAAATAGATTGTAATATTTTTAAGGTAATGATCACAATATTATATCTATCAGTCCTACTCCATCTCCAAAGAAATCAAGTATGTATTATAGTTACAATTAACCTACATTTTTATGTATTTCAAATTTTTATAATATTATACATATGTTTTTAGAAATATTCCAAAATGAATCGAATACATCTACACAAAATAATTTTAACATTGAGTCATTTAAGTCACACCCAGGTAATAATTAATTACTAGAGCTTGGATTTATATGTAAATACATATTTTTACTGTGACTTGATAAATTCATTTAGTTAAGTGATAAATTCGTTTAAAGGGATTTCCAATGAAGCGAACTATATTTTATTCTACATATTTTTGCATATTTTGCCATAAGTACATGTTTTTTACATATTTCGACAATTTGTTCATTTACGATTCATTATTTATTAATACAGAGTTATCTAATCTACTGTCGATATATGTTTGATATTTATGACTTCATAAAGATAACGATTTATAACGATTAAAACGTGTTTGCGTTTGAAGTACTGACAGTTGTTAGTGAGTCAGTATACCTACAGTAACGAACGGGCAGTGTTTTAATTGCATGGGTTTGATCTGTAAATACAACGTCTTAATTTACGTGTAACCAATAATGCCAATAATATAAATCAATTTTATGACATAATCGGTGATCTTTTGAATTCAAACATTTAAAAATGCATGTCATTATTAATTGTAACCAAAATAATTAGATAGTTAGATAAATATTTTTTTTTATTAGATTTTATTCTATTATTAATTATTATTATTATTTTTTTTTTTTTTATAATACATATTATACATTTTTTAGCACATATTTATGTACATATTTTTGTTGTACAAATACATACTTTGGTTAAATAAATACATATCAATCCGAGCCCTATTAATTACTTACCAAATATTACTATTATACTGAATTACTAATTAGCAATTAATTATTAATTATTTTTAACAGATTATGAAAAATATATTTTCACAACGGTCACTCATATGAAGTATGATATTAATAAAATGATGAGTGTTATTAATGTCATGCATACAAATATAGAGTCTCTGATGGATAGTTTGACTGACAAATCTGTAGCAAACTGTGCGTTATCACATGATAATCATCAGGATGTAGATTTACATTCTATATTTCCAATAAACACTGATGAGCAGCTAACAAGTATCAAATCTAAAATTATCTAAGATATTCAATTCCGGAACATTCTGGTAAATTTAAATTATTATTAGTTTTTCCTTCGATATTATTTATATATTGTTAATTAAATGACCAAATTTGTATAAGATATAGTTTAAATTAAAATTAAATTATGCTTGTAACTTAATTTTAATTACAGATAATTTTTATTAATGTGTTTATAAAACTTGTAAGATAAAAAAAAAAATGTATTTATGTACCTATTTTGTTATATTATATTTAGGTTTCAAAACTATCTTTGATCACAGTTGCTTCGGATTTGGGTCACAGCCTTCGAAGAATAGTTGCCAAAATGTTTGATGATGAATTTTTAGTAAATTATATTCACTCATTGGGTTTAAAAAAAAAACCATTCACTAAGTTGATGCTGTATCGTGTTGTTATAGGTAATATTTTAATCATAATATTAATGACTACTAAAATAATGATGTATTTGTCAATTTAATTTAATGTTGTTTTAATTTCAAACATCCTTATTATTCTTATTACTATCATATGCAAAATAATAATTAATAAACTACCTAATTCTTATTATACTAGATTTCCTAAGAATGCACGTAAGGTATAAAATGGTTACGGATCGAGAAATTGAACTACCACTGGGCGTTTGGTTAGCGTTTTGTTATTAATTTATATTCTTCATATTATTATTCTAAGATAGCTTAAATTGTCAGTTGCACCAATCTAGTTTGTATCACTTATACTGTACAGCATCGGTTGGTGTCTTAAATTATAGCCATGAACAAGATAGTTTTGAGGTTAATAAAAATTATTATTATATTATAATTTTCTTGATATATCTATTGTTGTTTTATTGTATTATAGGTTTGTAGTTCATGTTCAATGCTCATGCATAAAATAATTCTTACTGTTTACGTTAATACATTTCCCTAGTTAACATTATCTAATATTTATTGATAATTATTATGCAGCATAATAAGATTTCTTCACTTTAATTCTTATTGCCTATATACATTTTATTAAATTTGTCAATGCAATAATGCAATCAATTTAGTATGGTTTTTAAAAACTAACTTTACTACCATAATAATCACATTTATCCCCTTTAATTGTATAAAAATTGTATAACTGGAATATTAAAAAGATCATTAGCAGAATGTTTAGTAAATAATATTATAAGAGTATTGTTTCCATAACATGATGATAATGTTATTATAATATTAGAGTAAAATATTCTCAAAATATGAAAATCGTTGACAAAAAACTTTCTGAGAATATTACAAGAATATTTAAAAAGATTGAAGGAACCTATTGTAGAATATTTTTATTTTATGTTTCACATTATTAGTATATTTTTATAACATAATTTTGCTATCACGGCCGTTCTGCTATTGTTTTGAACACCAGCCGTTTTTCGATCTTGTAGGTGCGCACCACTTTTTCCATCTTGTTGTCCTTGTTCAATCGGTATTTTGTTACTATCTGGTGGTTACCTACGTGTTCGGTCTTTGACTGGGGCAGCGTCTTTTTCTCCAATTGGTCCTCGACCTCGTCGGCCCCATTTACTTTGTTCAGGTCTTTCATCTAAAACAAAACGCGATAATCATGGTACGGCAGTGGAAAGTTTTTGCAGTACTTACCTTTCTTGGACTTTGTAAAGGGGATCGGAGAATTTGTGCCTATCACAGACCCTGTGGCTGTGAAGTGCGAAATCTTCGCGGTGACGAAAGTCTGAAGAGAAGTTAAAACTTGAACAGTCTAAGTAGTTCGACGAAAGATGAAAGTCAAAAGAAACAGAAAAAAGTAATGTAAGCATCGGCCGACCTGTTATACAAGAACGCGCTTCGTGAGTCGTGATTGGACGCGCCTTGGTTACTACCACTGCAACCAGACCACTTACCGATAACCGTCGGTTGGATACACTGTGATCCGCAATAATTATCGTGATTCTTGAGAGCCTGACGGCTGACGAATGTTCTTCGTGCGGTAAAGCCGTATACGTGGTAGAGGGAAACGCTTTCCGATCCCATGAAAATTAATTTTGTAACCAAACAGCGTCCCGGACTAAGAGTACAGACCAGTGGTTTTCAAACTTTTATTAATCACGGCACACAGTGCTCTTCAAAAAATGTTCACAGCACACTGACCTTTATTTTCCATTAAAGAATTGGATGGACAAAACTCTTTTGAGTTATAATTATATACATTTAATTAAAAATGTTTTTTTGATGGAGCTACAAATTCGTATTAATTATAATTAGATTCTATTAGATTAATTTACAAAAAAGAAGTATACCTAGTAGGTACATACATTTAATGAGAAATGTGTACTTGATACAAATATCTTCAATTCTTGGACGAACAGTTGAGATTTTTCAGAAGACTGGGGTGAATCGGGTAATCGAGCTATAAATGAAAATTGATCACTGTCAACTACGACCAAGGAGATACTCGCACTAGAACCATGTGTAGTAAACCGACAGAGTCGCTTCTTATTTTTTATTCTTTTTCTTTGATTTCACCGACAAGCCACCATAACAACAATTCTATTAAAACCCGGTCCAGCAATTCGTAGAATTAATTTGCAACTACGAATATGACCAAGGACGAGTTGGCACAAACAACACCTAGTCGGCGTCTTTGATCCACCTCCTAGTCTTTATCGTGTACCCATAAGCGAAGGGAGATTCTGTATAAATACAGAACTCTGTTCTTAGCACATTTAGAATTAGTCTACCATCCCATACTTGTAAGACTTAGTTTGGTCGTTGAGCCTGGTCCTCAACATCGCCGCCATTCTAAGTCTATTCCCAGTAATTTTTAAACAAGTGTAACTTTTATTTTTAGTAACTAATTTCTCGGGCAGAGACTTTTCGTCCTGTCCTCAAATTTATAAATACATTTATTTATGTTTTGACCAGTTAATCTTATTTTAATAAATATTACAAATTAACATTGTGTCTTTGTCTCATTTGGCCACGACCTAAATCCTTTTGATCAACCTGGCCCAACTTCCGACGTTGAGCACTTTAAAATAAAACGATAGTGAGAGATCACTACACATGCAATCGGCGATGCGAAATCATCTAGAACTAACAACTAACTGCATTTTAAGACCCATGATAACTTCGTCAAACGTATATTATAATCAGTGGACAACATTTTAATTGAGAAAGGGAGGATAAATATTCATACATTTTAAGATAAATCACCCTGCCCACCCCTCCACCACTAATTGTATATAAAAAAGGGGGCATGTAGATATTGATCTGCTGTACCTACATTATAGGACATAGGTGTCTAGACATGTATTTTATGAAATGTATTGACATTTTTAGAAGAAAACAATAAAAAAATTAAGATCTCTATTATATTATGGATTAAAATTAGTCAAAACGTTTTGAAAATTTTAATTTCTACATTACATCATTGTAAAATCAATACAATTATTGCTTCGCTCAAAATCCAAGAAAAGGTCATGGGATCTATTCCCCCTCCCCGTGTCTACGCCCATGATTAAAATAATAACACGTCTAGTGTTTAGACTCGTTTTTATACATAATTTTTTTACAAACTACTTTTTTAGACGAACTGTGGACAACTATTTACCATAATTATACTTTATTATGTATCTTTTTTGTATTGTTGTTTTAAGCTTTTATTACATTACATTTCTGTTATTTTATTATCCTATGATGATTAGTTCACGACCGGAATACAAAAAATGGAGCGAGTCTATTGTGCTATATTTTTGTGGTAGGTCATTTTCAGTGTCACAATGAGATATTGTAGGTACCAGCTCCGTTATAAATCATGTATTTTATAAATAATTGTAATCAATACATTTAAAAATATGAGTAAAATTATTACTAGCCATGGCTAATGATATAAAAAAACTTAAGTTGATTATTACCTACTTAGTTTAAATATCGAACATTGAAATAAAAGCTCAAGATATGGGATAGAATTGCTTAATATTTCATAATTAATTAATGTAAATTAAACATAATAAGGTTATTCAAATTGCATAAATTTCTAAATAAAAATAATTTGCACATGTTCGTGATTTTTGTTATTATAATTAGTATACATTTGGCATATACATTTTTTTTATAGATATAATATAGGTACAAATCTTTGGCATGAACAACTAGAAATATAATACAAAAATACAATTATGTTTTCCATAAAAGTTATATAAAATGTATAGTTATATTTAGTTAATTATAAGATTTCAGAAGACATTATTTTTGATTTTGTGTAAATAATAAATACTGAGTATAAAATTATAATTAATAATATTATAAACTTATAAATAAATTAAGGATTATGAGTCAGTTAAAAATTAAACGGCTATTCCAAAAAAAATAAAATATTAAATTGAAATTGAAGTGGGTAATATAAACAATATTTAAGTAATTAGAAGATCTAAACAGCATCATTGAGTGTACTGTCATCCAGTGATTTGTACATGGTTTTGTCAATATCCTTTCTGAAATAAAATAAAAATATATATTTATTTAATTGTAAGGTTTAGGTATTCGAAGTATAATAATACAAAATTACATCATTCATGTAAATTGGTTAGAATGGAAATTATTATTTTCTCACTGCATAACTTACCACCTTTGATTAATAAATACAATAAATGGAATAAAAGAATAAATTAACTGAGAGCCATTTAAAATATTAAAACTTTTCTTACATGAATGTAATAATGGTAAAATTACATTCTTAAATAGATTTAACATAAATAAACTTAACACTAACACAAGTAACAACCAGGCAACTCAAAAATTATTATAATGAAACTTGACTAACATTAAATATGAAATTGTTATATATAAAAAAAGTTAGTCAATAAATATAAATTCATAACATTTTAAAAACATAATTAATATATTCTTGAATGTACAAAAAGTTAAGATTGAGAATGCAATTGAACTTACTTTTTAAATTCATTAGCCACATAATCTAATTTAGATGGTGGACAGACTATTGCTGTTCTTATACATTTTGGATCAAACAATGACATCACATACTTTTTCCCAATATCTGGCAGTTCCTCGAGTTTTACTTCAGATATCTTCTTGATAAGATTTCTAAATAATTGTAAACATTATAATAAATATAATTTAACAATACCATACAAATATGTTTATTACTGGTTGTAAACCGACGACAACTTTCTAAAATGAAACAATTCAAATTATTTTACTAAGTCACCTATTGATCTTTCTCTATCAAAAATTTCAAACATTACAGCACATTTTGCAGATTCAAATAGTGCTGTGTTCCAAACTGCACCATCGATTAATTGAGTCTCCTATAATGGAAAAATAACTTATTTATGCAGTACAAGATATGAATATATCAACTTTAATTATATATAATAAATATATCAATACAATTTGTTGTTTAAAATTCATCTTTGACTATTGTATATAATATGTAAAGGACCTGGTGCTTGTGTGTCTTTAATAAAGGGCAATATTTAGGCAATATGCAATTTCATTGCTGCTGCCCATGTTATTTGTGTTAGTTATCAATGATGATTAGTGTGAGTGTGATTGTACATGTAACCAGGCTATTTAGGCAAGTGATACACGCGGTACACTTCAACGGCACTACCGAAATTTTAAAGTAACATTTTGCTCAAAACACACTGTTCGCGACTTGTTCGGGCCGTCTCCATGAAAGCAATAGTGATGTACCCACTCCGCGTTTCAGCCGATATCAGCCGACTTCAGCCGTACTTAACCGATAGGTACGCGTTATGTCACCGGCGGTGCGACCCGACGGATGCCGACGGCGTCCGTAGTGCGTCTAGCGTCCGTTCGAGCCGTCCGTGTGTGGCCGGCGTCGGTGCTTTTGGTTCGTTGTCGTCTCTCTCGCCGTACGTTAGTACAGTGAGTTAAGTTACTTAAGTCATCACGGGGTTTTGCTCGAGTTCGAAAGCGACCGGTACGACGCCAGTGATACTGAAAATACAGTGAGCAACGCTTCCGTGCATCAGTGGTTTTTTACCGTCGTATATGGTCATAACTTCGGCATATATTATTATTAGGGCTCGGATTTATATGTATTTATTTAACCAAAGTATGCATTTGTACAACAAAAATATGTACATAAATATGTGCTAAAAATGTATAATATGTATTATCAAAAAAAAAAAAAATAATAATAAAAATTAATAATAGAATGAAATCTAATGAAGAAAAATATTTATCTAATTATCTAATTATTTTGGTTACAATTAATAATGACATGCATTTTTAAATTTTCGAATTCAAAAGATCACCGATTATGTCATAAGATTGATTTATATTATTGGCATAACTGGTTACACGTAAATTAAGACATTGTATTTACAGATCAAACCCACGAAATTAAAACACTGCTCGTTCGTTACTGTAGGTATACTGACTCACTGTCAATTGTCAGTACTTCAAACGCAAACACGTTTTAATCGTTATAAATCGTTATCTTTATGAAGTCATAAATATCAAACATATATCGACAGTAGATTAGATAACTCTGTATAAATAAATAATGAATCGTAAATGAACAAATTGTCGAAATATGTAGGAAAAATGGAATTATTGAGAAATATGTAAAAACATATACTTATGGCAAAATATGTAAAAATATGTAAAATAAAATATAGTTCGTTTCATTGGAAATCCCTTGAAACGAATTTATCACTTAACTAAATGAATTTATCAAGTCACAGTAAAAATATGTATTTACATATAAATCCGAGCTCTAATTATTATTATATAAGCCATTATAGTTTAGCAGTGGCGGCGTGAACTATTTTATTTCATGAGGCAAATATAGAAGGTAGAGGTTAATCACCACCACCTAAATTTCATTACACAGACCCGTGGGGGCTATGCCCCCACACCCCCAATTTACTAATTTTATTATATAAATATTAATACGTAATATGTAAAGAATTAAAGAAAATATGTTTAATCTTAAAATAAAAACCGTTTTTTTTATTTTTTTAAACAATTTGAAAAAAATGTTTCACGGAGCTATTGGTAATTTATGTAACTATCTTAAAATGTTTAAAAGAAGTGATTTGCATGTATAATCTATTTTAAACACTGAGATCAGAGAGGTGTTTAGGTTACGTTTAGCTATAACGTAAACCGAAAATACCTATATTTCTCTAATAAACAATTTAAACATTTAAATAGGTACCTACCGTTATTAAAATTATTGTATCCTGTAATATTAGAGTATACTGTTTATAACAATCTTATTAATGTTACACCTTAGTACCTAACCAATCCATTTCTCGATAATGTAACGTAGAGTGCCTAATATTTACCCAGGTATGTACTATGTATGTCGTATATTCGTATGTGAGTATGTGACTATGTGAGTGTAAATTATAAACTAGGAGTCAATGGGATACCCACCCACCCACCCCACTTTCGCATGAGGCGGCCGCCTCATAAAATAGCTATTCACGCCGCCACTGTAGTTTAGGCTCGCAACATACGTTACGGCCAATAGTGCGCTCGCTGTGTACGTAAGAAACAGTTACTGTTGTGTACCTACCTTTGACGTCGTGTCGCGTGGGACAAGGGTCTATGCCGCACCGACCCGCTACGTTTGTCATCATCGAACAGGTATCGTTAGACCTGTCAACAATCAATATCGTGGTAACTGGTTGACTGGATGGTGGAATCGTGTTATCAATTCTTCATATCACGGTTGTATTATCATTATTTGTTATTATTATTGTTGTACAGTTTACGTGTCCCCGTGACCTAGTTACGAACTTATTATAATTTATTGTTATTTATTACTTGTAATACGTACGCAAACGCTGTGTTTGCTGACGTTTATTATAATTAATTTCACTGTGGAGACGCCCACCCCAATCTTTTGAATTATTCAATACATATTATTATATTATCATTATTATTGTCGACTGATTGGTACATATTATTATACCATCGATTTGGAGTTCTTTTTATTCATAATATTAATATCCTACTTGTAAGTACAAGTCATTGGGGCTAATTGTTCATCAAGAGCTCCATTGGCGTACATTTTTGGTAGCAAAGCGTGGTTACTAGGTCTTTTTGCAAGTAGCCGTTAAAACAGTACTTAGTTGTGGGTATCATTGTAGTATATTTAGTGGGTGATGGGAATTCGTTTTCATCCGATATTCAATTGTGTAGGTACTATTTCCTATTACAGTTCCTATAATCCTATCGGTGTTTTATATTTATGTAATCAATATAAGTATTAAGTGCACTATATATTTTATATTAATGTTCCATTTCAGTTTATTAATAACATACTAAATAGTTAATACTAAATATTAACTATTTTAAATAGTTCCATTTCTATGACCAGAAGTCCCGTCTTATAGGTACTTTAAGGTTTCGTATTTTAAAATATATTGTATTATAGATTACATGTGTTAAGAAAATTGCAATTGCTGTGTATGCAAAATATGCATCAAATTCTACTAGCAGTTAAGTATAGGTGCCTATATTATAAAATAAAAGATTTATTATACAATTTATATAATAATATGTTATTATATTATATTATATGAAATAATGTAATGTATGTATTTATTATAATAGATGATACGATATGATAACAACTTTGTTTTTGATAATAACAAAATGATAACAACGGTGGTGGTCTAATCGACAGACCCTATCAACTATCATATTATCATTATTATTTAATAAAACAGTTTTTATACATAACCTTAAAAAAGGCCCCACATTGTCCTTCTCTCTTCCATAAAATAGCATACGGCACCATATGAAACTGGTATAGGTGTGTCCTATACATTCTTATAATATTATCTGTGATTATTATGGTTGTTATCATTGTGTTTCTGAAGGGACGTTTCGTCCACAGATTTTTATTACTTATTGTGCAATATTTCTCTATATGAGTAATAGATTTCATGTTCCGTCTGTTCACACTACTCACACCCAACCAGTGAACTCACTCCTAAAGTCATTATAGTCGCTTGGCCGAATTTTAGTTAATATAGCATGTGACACAAAATTTAATTTATAATGACGGAAGTGTTAAATAATCTCTACGAACCTGTTGATTTACTACCGGATGAAATTGTTATAAGCACATTAATTTTTATCGATGCGAACACCCTTTTTGCTTGCAGACTTGTATGCAAAAGATGGCAACAGCTTATAGACACATATGTATTTCAAGAAAAAGCTGCTCAAGAAAATAAGTTTGTGAATAATGGCCGAGGGTACTACAGTTTCTCACAAATCAATTCAAATGAAGTTAGACATTTAGATTTACCTTGGTACGTATTTTATATAATTGGCAAATATGATCCATTCAACAGGAATTTGGTGAAAAATCACTGTGGGCAAAGTAAGTAAATACATTGTTAATTGGGTTTATACCTACCTCTGATCAGAATTCAAAATAATTTATACAATTTCCTTATGATTTTTGTATTTTATATAGATGGATGGAAACATTGGAAATGTCTTCAAGATATACAGCGTGTTCCCGATATGAGGTACAACTTAACATTTTTTCTGGATATCCTTGGATTGAAATCGAGTTTTTGGAAGGTGATAGGGAGTACCTAAATACACAATATATCATCATTTACTCTATTTACAATTGCAAGATACTTAACAAAAATAGTTGAAGGTAAAGAAAATAAAAAAAAATTAACACTTAAAATTTGTTTATTCACATTTTATTGAATAAACATATATAACAATTTTAGAATTATTACTATTGACTTATTAAAACGTTTTATCTAATATATTGTTCAAAGTTTCCACCTTGATTTTCCATACATGATTTTGATCGTCTCAACAATTAATATTACAGAGTATTATTATTCCTAATACAGTCGAGTTTTGATAACTCGAATGTCAAGGAAGATAACAATTAATTCGACTTATGTATTTTTCAAGTAATATAACTCGCATTTATTAATATAATTTCTTAGGGTCATAGGAACAAAAATAGAATTCAAGTTATGCAGGGTTTCGAGTTATCGAGACACGACTGTCTTTTATTAATATAAATTAGTTATTAATTTATATTAATGAACCATATTAATAATAACTATAATAAGGAGTAGGCAAACATCTGCTCAAGTGATTATAATTAGACTAAATTACGATTCCAAATAAATGTTTATTTTAGACATCTCTGAGTAGAAATAGGAAATTAAAAATAAACGAAGAGAGGTAGCTCAATTATAAAACTAACATTGATAAAATGTCGTTAAAAGCAGATAGTTCTTAAATATCAATTTTGATCATACTGTAACTTTGTCAATTTTGTAATAAGAAAAAAACTTTTGATGTAAAAATTATTTAAATACAAATCATAAATATTTTAATTTATTTAATTTCATAAAACAAAATACTCTATCAGAATCTGTAATTAGAGTTGTATGCGCGTGCGCGTTTCGAGTGCGTTACAAATTTGAAAATTGCCTGAAAATGTGTATTTAGGTTCTCCCTATCACCTCCCAAAAACCCCATTTCAATCCAACGACATCCAAAAAAAAAATATTATGTGGTACCTTATATCGTAAACATACTGTATATTTTAAAGACAAATCTTTATTGCTTCATAGGGTCAAGTTGTGGACTGTTCAACAATTAACACCGCGCATTTCACATTTAGGATTACCCAATGACCCAGATTTCGATGGGAATCAAAGCTATTTTACATCAGAATTATTTCATAATCGTATAAAGTTTCAAAAAATCATGTTCAAAGATTATGGCTTGAACGAAACAGTAATGAAAACGCTCCAACCAGAAATTTCATTTAGTGCATGGTAGGTACTGATATTATTATTTAATGTATTTTCTAGTTCTTGGAAAGTTCCTTTAAAAAAGGAATTAGTCACGTTTATCTTGTTAAAAATTAACTAAACCACTTCTCGTTCCTGGCTTAAATAAACAAGCTAGTTCTTTTCTTCGTTCCTAAATAAAGAACATTTTTTATTCATCAAGATTTTCAAAATTGTTTTAGTATAATTTTAGGTAGTAATAAACTGTTAAATTATGTAGTTATTTTGTTTTTAAAATGTTTAATTTGTTTATTTCATACAAGTTAAGACCGATAAAACCATTGTGACTGACTTGAAATGTTGTAATTATTGTCAACATTATTGTATATTGTCTTATATCGGTTTAATGTAATAGCACTTCATATGGACCAAATTTCTAAAAAAAAATTATAAAAACATTTGCTCTAAAAACTATTTAAATACCCCATACCTAAGAATAAATAAAATTGTTTATGTTCATCTAAAAAATGAACGAAATTCCAATATTTTTCTTCATTTAAAAAAGGAACTACGTTCCCGTTAAGTTCCTCAAAATTTAACCAAATCTTGGAACTAATTTTTTTGAACCCTTTCCTTCCAAGCACTGGTATTTTCTTTGTATAAAATAATAAAACAAAACATCTCACAGGTTCAATAATGGATGTAAATGCTCCAGCAAATATATTCTACAAGCAATTGTTTATAGTAGATCAAAAGAAACTACAGTTGTACACGATGATTGTAAAGAATATTCACCACAAATGCAAGGTCAATGGGATAAAGTTTGTATTTTTTTTTATCCATTATACCTAATATAATATTCTTGTTTCAAAACATACTAAAAAAATTATCATATAATATCATTTTTTAGGCTTCAAATTTGTTTAAAACCACGGGCAATGAATCTTCATTAACTCTATGGCATCACATAAAAGACGAAGAAGAATACCTATGTAGGAACCTACATAGTTCTGATATTTTTAAAATATCCTGCTCTGTAGTAAAAATTTTGCTACCTATAAAATTTAAAATTAAATCTGTTGAATCTAAGATGCATATTTGATTAAAATGTTAAATATTTGTTACAATAATTACATTAAAAGTAATAAGAAATAGATATAATTTTGTAACATTATTGTTTTTCTTCACCTTATAAATTAATAATATTAATCTATACTGATATAATGTAATGAAGAACAATTGTTTATTCGTTTGGGGTAATCTCTGGAACTTTTTTCAAAATTATATTACCATCAGAAAGCTGAACTGTCCCAAAGATAATGATTGGATATAATTTTAGACCGGTATTTTATATTTGGTCAAAACCGTCAAAATGAGTGTTAAAACCACTGCTATGTTTGATTACAAATCTTAAATGGTGATTAAGATGGGGTAAATCTACGGGAAGTTTAGAACATCACACTAATTCAGGTATTAAATGACGAATTGAACACACATTCATAATAACCAAAATATAGAGTGGGTTTTTTTAATTGACATATTAAATAGATCATAATAATTTAAATTGTAAGATAAAATAAATTAGTATTTTATGAAATAAAAAAAGTCATAGGAAACTAAATTCTTAAGTTTATTTTATTATTATTACATTACTACGTTATTACGTTATTACGTACATTATAACGTTACTTAAGAACACTTCGAATTAGGTTATTGTTCATTATTTAGTTCATTAAAATTGTTTAAGTTTACAGTGTACATTCAATAAACTAATCTAAATGTATCTGAAATTAAAAATATGCACACAACAGAATACATATTTCATACATTATTAAAATTTAAAAAGTAATTAAATTAATTTTTACTTGATTTATTACAATATTATAATACTGAATACACATTGCTTATATTTTATATTTATTGAGCAATTATTATTATAAAAGTTATTTTTTATTTAATAAATTCATAAAAGGTTTTAATTCATACTATTAGAATCAGTAGCGCCGAACTAAAATTAAATTGGGGTGGGCAAAAATTATTTCTTATGCCTGAAAAACAAGCAGTCAGCAGAACACAAAAAAAATCAGTACAGAACGCAATATTAAAAAAAAGCAAAAAAATTGAATTTTATTTTAAAGGGGACTATTTTAATACACACTTAAACACACAAATGTACCAACAGAAAGCCAATTTTATTCATTTAAATGGTAAATTCTATTTTATTTTTTTTTAAATGTTGGAAGTGCTTTTTTTCTGAAAATGTGTATGGTTATTGAAAAAGTTTATCAATTTTGATTCATTTAACTACGGCCCTCTAAGCTTAGTCAAGTATCTTATATTATTTTAGTTGAAATGATTAGGATAAATTTAAAACTAGGGTTAAACATATTTTTTTTAACTAGCGTTCAATAAAATTGCATATCTATAATATTATATAAACTTCAATATGAAATTCAATAAGACATATTATCAAAAAATCTTTTTGTTAAGCTAAGGAGTGGATGTCAATAAAATGGTTGACAAACGTACATTAAAGTCATTAAGCATACAATAATAAATTTATAATTAATAAATTTATTTGATGATGTTATTGTGACTAAAATTATTTATTAACCTATTCAAGTGGAACCTTGTTTTCAATTTTCAATCCCTAGCTATAAAGGTTGAACTTTTTATACATTTTTAACTACAAAATCATTTTTTTAATTTAAAATTTGATAAATTTGATCTTATCTTAAATTTGAACTTAAAATACTTATAAAAAAAGTGTACCTCTATATTTTTAATATATTTCAACTGCCTTTGTAACAATATATCAGGAGACTTATATTAAATGTTCACACTTTTTAACCCAACAAATAAAATTGTATTGCCATTTATACAAAAAAAACCAAAATGAAAATTTAAAATGTCTGTAAATAGCTCAAAATGAATCAAAATATTTTGAAAATGTTGTCATCTATAAGAATTAATAAAATAAATGTATGGTACAATTTCAAGAATCTACAGTTATTCGGTTTTTTAATTACAACAAAATAAGAAAATCGTTACTTTAGAAATCGAGGGAATATCCTAAAATTAGGGGCACTGTCCAAGTATTGAGGGACTAAATAATTGTTCCAGGCTCGACCTGAAATCGAAGTCTGCGCACGCTTACGTCTGTTTACCCATTAATGAATAATATTGCTAACACACCATTTGATGACTTTAAGTCTCTGTGAATTACTGATATTGGGGCACTATTGTGCTAATAGTTCATGCCCCTGGAAATACGAATTAAAGTATGCACGTAATACAGTCCGTACATACTTTTCGATAACAATTAGGGGAGAGTGTACCATGTTATGTGGGGGTGGCTTATTTTTTGTTAATTTAGAGAGGCAAATTTATATTGACATATTAATGTTGTGTATTAATTGTATCAAAAAATAAATAAATTTATGTTCTTTACATACAAATAAATACCTGGGTCCCTTAGCAGAATTTGGGTAGATCTCTATCACTTTTAGCATTACCTCGGCATACACAACACCTTAGAATCATTTTAAATTATAACTTATAAATATTTTATAATTGGTAAAATAAAATATATAGTAATAAACACTAATATTAATTATAGTCTATTTTAAGGAAGAATTATAACATAAAAGAATAGATGTATAATAATATTATCTAATATGAATTTCAATAATTATAATTTATAATTCATAATATATTATGGTTATTATTATATTGAAAATTTGAAATGTTTAATCAATCATTTTTGTGGCGGTTTTGTTTCTGATAATGTGATAAGAGATCTTCAATTACCTCTCCTTAAACTTCTCCTCCCAGAACGCGGTGACCTCAAATATATTTAATTAATTTAATTAAATATTTTAATATTTTGTGAAGGAATGGCATTTTTTTTTAATTGATGTTTTAATGTTTCTACACCTATTTAAAGTATGTAGTACTATTAAATTACACATCAACAATATGAGTGTATTAGGTATACATTTCATATGAGTTATATATGTTATACTAAATAGTTAACAAGTCAAAATAATATTATACCTGGAGGTGTTGGAAAAAAATCTTCTTCTAAGAAATGTTTAGAACAAATTCGAATTTTTTTTTTCAGGGTTTCTTTCCCCATTCGAAGTTGTATTTCCCAAGCTCGTCTTCGATCTATTAATTCTGTTGACCCATTCTTATTTGTCCACACTACTTTACTTTTATCAGCTTCAGGAAACCAATGAAAAATGATACTACTCTTAGTTGAGTAAAAGTTTTTACAACCATAAACCGAACAATAAACATGGCTCTTCGACTTTGCCTTGTTATGTCGGCATTCGCCTAAAACACCTTTTTGAGGATACTTACATTCATTATGATTCATATAATATAAAATGTATGTACATCAAAAATATATTTAAACATTAAACATAAGCTTAAATAAAAAAAATACATTATACTAACAAATCAAAAAACGATCCTTTTTATTATAATATTTTACCTATCTATTATATTAATATGTACTCACTCATTTTCCAAATGTTAGACGTCAAACGATAAAAATGAAAGGAAACAAATTAACTCGGCGATGCCGAGGAGACGAGATGCCGCGAGAAAAGAAAATCGAGATGACTAATGTAGGTAGTTTAGTACTATAGTTGTAGTATAGTAGAATAGTATTTAGTGTTTACCAATGTTAATAATTTTATCTATCCTACTTGTACTAGTTGAGTTTTTTTCAACCAGAGAGCGTCTGATTGTTTGCGTTTCCCTATAGACGTGGCTTATCCATATCCGTATTATCTATTGACGTTAAGAACAAATTATTTCTCGAATTGTTGATACCGAGGTTATTCTGATAAGAATTAAATATTTTATACATTTTTATTGATACAAACCACGTTTTGGAAAAATGTTATAAGAGTAAAGATTTCCGAAATAAGTAAGTATAATTATTAAATCGATTTTATACTTTAGAAAGTACATTTATAATAAACTGTATGTCCTGAATATGATAAATGCCTTATTAAAACATTTGGGGGCAAGATGTCATTATGTTGTTAATTTTGGATTTCGACTGAATAAATGTTATTGATTTACTTGAATTTGTTTAATCTTTGTTAGGTATCTAATTACATTAGAATTTTCATTATTTTGACAAAATTGGGTTCAAAACCATCCCCCATGGACATATCGTAATTACCTATATAATATAATTATAATTTATAACTATTGTATTTGAGTATTTCTCAATTCAAATTTTTTTTTCGTAACAATTGATTAGGTTTCATTTTCTCCTTATTATTTGATATTGGTATAATAGTAACTAGTAAATATCATATCACATCATTGCAGATTATATAGGATATTTTATAATTAAAATATAATTGTTACTTTGTAGGTATAAAATATATATTATTATATATATTGTATTTTTATATGCTCATATTTTGACTTTTGAGTTTTGAAATGTCTTTCTTCTTTGCACTTTATTCAATTATAATTTTTATATTTTAATTCATAATGCATACCTATTGATTATAATATTATATTAAAAAAATTGAACCCCTCCCATTCAAAATTTCTGAACACACCTCTGATGTGAATATAAATCAATATTTGGGTTCTATAATGTATATTATTAAAATTAAAATTAGGTATGTGTGTATTTATAATATAGTCATTTAGATGTACTAATAAGAATTGCTATATTGCAAGAGGTTTATTCAAGATTGGGCATAAGAAGAAGATAAAAGTACACTAGATAGTATTTAGATAGTAGGTAGTTTTCATGTAAATTAAAAATATAATTTTGTTATTCAATTAGGAAGTTATATATATGAGGATAAATTTCCAATTTAGAAGATTCAATGGAGTTAACATTTGCTGATAATGTACATACTAAAACATTCACTCCTCAAGAATACCTAGTTGAAATACTGAGTTTAGCTAAAAACAAAAATGTAATTATTTCATTAGACGGTATAACAAATAAGGTATTTGTTATTTTGAAACTAATTCAAGAACTTGCTTTCAAAATGCACAGGTAAGACATCAAAATTAAAAATGTTCATTAACAACAATCCATTGTTAATGTATTTATTTTCTATAGGAAATCTGAAAAAAGAAAATGGACTTTACTTGTTTTAGAAGAAGCTGAAATTGATCAATACATGTTTTTTATCAGGAATTTGACAGATTTAAAACCGTTCGTGATCAGATTAGTCAATCATTTGGATTTTATTGAATACGATGTTTGTATCAATACCTATTATACCCTTCTTTTACAAAAAAAAAAAAAAAAATGTTTTTTAATATTTTGATTTTGGTTTTTCTTCCAGGTAATTATTACTACTGAAAACCTGTGCTTAGAAATATTTGAAAAAAAATGTTTACACTTTGACCAGCTAAACTTAGCTATATTCAATAACTGCCAGAAAATAACTGTGGAAAATAGTACTTATTTTAAGGTATTTTTATTTTTAATGCAGTGAAAAATCAATACAACGGACAACAGTAAAGAGTGGATTTTTCAGTTCTTAAAAACTTAAAATATGATGCTAATATGCTCTAAAAAAAGCCTAAAATAATCTCTAAATATTTCTTAAACTAGTAAATATACAGATAATATGTTCTAAAAAAATCCTAAACTATTCTCTAAATATTCCTTAAACTTGTAAATATGCAATAATATGATTTTTTTTCTTTCTTAAATAGTTCAATAAAGACAATAAATTACTGATATGGGCCATTCCTTTGGTAACAAGTAAATTATTTAAATATAAAAATGTAGAACAGTTCATACATAGGAATATAAATACAATAAAATTATGTATAAAAAACAAAATATTTAAATAAAAACAATGAACAATTTATATGCACTATTCCTTGGTAAGTGATAAATTATTTAAATGGAAAAAATAAAGATGAATATTATAAAACTAAATCGTAGGTTTGTTAAAATATTAAACTATAAAAGTAAAAAAAAAAAATGTTATCATAAAATCATTCTCATCACGTTATCAGTTGTCAAATAACCTATGGTTAATCTATGGTACAATCATGGACTGAGAGTAATAGTATGACTAACATTACCAATTTAATAACAACCAAGTAGATAATTCAATAATTTTTGATTTTTAACATTCCTTAAATAAATTTTTTTTTTCTTAGAAAAATTCCAAATCTAGGAATTAATACAATATGCTTTTTATGAACAATTATTGAATATATTCTAAATAATCTGTTATGTCCAAAATATGCATAATACATTTTTTTCTTACGAACTCTATGATGTATAAATCATCCACATTTTTCACCCTCGTAAAACTACATAAAGCCAATTAAAATATGAAAAAACTTAAATCATTAATGGAAAAAAAAAACAAATTATTAACAGACTTTTATTACTAAGAGACGTAGGAGCTTACATATATTTATTTATTTATTTATTCAGCCAAATCTATTGGAATCAAATAATTGCAATAAATTATATTAATAATAGCTGATAAGAATCCTAACTGAGCTATAAGGATTTCATTGATATTACAATTTGTTTTATAATAAAATACATATACAAAAAAAAATATGATTTAATTAATCATACATAACATAGTAGATATATAGATTAGTAACTAAATTAATATCAGCGTTACCTATAGGTACATATTATATAAGATATTATGCTTAGACATATTGAATTTTTATAATTTTATTGATACACACATTATCATCAAGATCAGTAACTATTTTATTTAATACCTTTTTTAATTGATTTTTATTAATTTTATTGGACTATTATAATTGGATTGACTTTCATATAAACTTTTTATTAAACTCTTTACTTTGGTGTTTAAGCAGATAATATATTTGTATGGATGAATAATTCCTCTGATGGGTATTTTAATGGTAGGGAGTATGCTACTTTTACAATAATTTTTTCGGGTAATATTATTAATGGGATAAATAATTCGGGTCATGTATTAATGTCTCTGCTGTTAGTGCCTAAATAAATGTAATTTCTGTAAGTTTCGTAGTTTTTTCTTAATATCTTTTCAAAACTGCAGTGTCGGTTTCATTGCACCCTGTATTTTGATACCTAGTTAAAAAAATGTCTCAATTGTGAGTATATCCAAATCAACTTATGTTGTTCTATAGGCAGGTGTTGACTAATGAAATATGTCTTTAGATAGAGGTTTTACTTTGTAATAAAATAATATAGTAATTATTTTTTTTTATTTTTAGATTTGTAATTTTATCAAGCCAAATAGCAAATGTAGAATACTAGGTATGGTTTATCCATTGTTTGAATTAGATTCTGATCCATTCTTCATTGGAAATCAATTGAAATTTATATCACACAAATTGTGCTCTTCTATCGAGACTGCCAGTGACATTGTTTCTATATTACGCTACTGTTGTAAACCTAAAGAAGTTCTAATTGAATGTGCTGTTCAAACAGAAGATTTTTCCAATATTGGGATAGAACCTATGGTGCAAAGCTTAACTCAATTTTTAAATGACCATAACTATAAGCCTGATATGATATATGGAGACGATGAAGAACTTTGTGAAGAATTAAAAAAAATACCTAACCCTAAAAATGAACCCTTACAAATGATAGCTGAATTTTCTGATGTTTTAAAAACTATGGGTCCATATTGCGCAGATAAAGTTGCCTTGACACTCCTGTATATGATTGAAAAATTAAAAGTTCAGACTCCGTATGAAAGACATTTTGCTTTGTTGTGCATGGTTTCTACATTATTGATTCAAATAAGAGCTACGTTTGATAATATTTTTTACAATTATGGTAATATTGATAAAGTACTCAAATTTAGTTCTCCTCTAGTATTACGAATTATCAATACTCTAAAACAATTTAAACCAAAATCTTATAAAGTAGATAGTAACATTGTTGAAGTATGTAAAGATCAAAAAGGAAATAAAGATAAAACCATCAAATCTAAATCATCAAAACGTAATTGTAAATTAGCTAAGGGATATAGAACTCATAGAAAGAAAAAACAATCAACTGAAACTTTTTGTGCAATAATTCTTGTTAACAACAAATTGACAGCTTCTGTTTTGTGTCAATTATTATTAGTAAGCATTTACATTTCATCAATAAAATATATTTAGAATGAAGTAACTATTTTATCATTTTTATCTTAATTAGGATTTGAAAAACAGTAATAAAAAAGATTTTGGTTGGATCCAACCTCAATACACAGTAGATACTAAAGCAGACCCAATTACTGAACCTAAAGAATTTGAAATTGAATGTAAAAATCAAGAAGATATTTTAAGAAGGTATCATTGAATAAATATTAAATAAAAGCTGTTTTCAATAAATTGTATACAATTTATTATAATTGATGGTTCAATATAATAATTATTATTTCAGGTTTCGACAAAGAGAATGCAATGTACTTATCGGAACTAAAGAATTAGAAGAAGGAATTGATTTACCACCATGTAATTTAGTAATTAATTTTAATATGCCACTTTCATACAAATCATATATAAGGTATAAGAGTATAGCAAAAACATTAGATGCTCATTATATTATAATGTTTGACGAACATGCTACTTCAAATATTTTATCGTGTTATAAAATGTATAAGGACATCGACCAGGTAAGAATAGATTTTAAATAATATTTTTCAAGGCTGGGCAAGTTAACCCGTCAGTGGCTGCAATGTGAGTGTGGCGCTCACCGCGTTGTATTTTAAGAACCACTTAATTATTTAATTGTTTATTTATTTACTTATTTCATCTGATACTAATTATACCTTAAACGACATGTGTCTAAATATACTTTTATAAATACAATAATTTTATAAATATTTCAACATATTTCATTTTATTAGATATCAACATGTAATGTTACTAATTGAGCATTGCACTTACTCAATAGATCGACATAATATTTTTTCGTAAATGCAAACTTATTTGTAAGGACCACACAAAATGCATATGAATGAAGAATGATGATGATTATAATATGTTATTATTATATATAAAAAATTATACATTTTTTTTTTTTGTTAAAAATATATAATTAAGAAAATTGTAAGACATTTTTTTGTAAAAGATTAAAATATAAATTATTTGGTATTGGTTCAATATTTTATGTTCTTTATATATTAAATAATGATGAAAAAAACGAGGTGAGCGGGAGGTTCACTCAATACCAATGGCAGGACTTTGCATAATGATACCAAGTTAATGATATTTTTTAACTTCGTTAAACTAACCTAAGTATTTTTTTTTTCCAAATAAATTAAAATTTAAGTTAATAGACATTTTTAGCACATTAATTAAGCCAACAAATACTATTAACTTAACTTAACGTCAATTATCAAATTAAGAAAATAAAAAAATAAAATGCCTGTAGAACTGTAGCATTTGAGAGCTTTGTTTATATTTTATGCTGGGTTCATTTAAATTTTAATTTGATTATAACAGTGCTTAATGTATCGCTTAATATTTATAGCTCAGAAAATTTATTATTCGAACATTTAAAAATTATAAAAAAACTATTATATTTCTACTTATAAGTAGTGAATGTTAAGTATATATAAGATTTATATTTTACAACTAGCTTATTCAAACTATCCATTAAATTTTAATAACAGAGTAAACCGTAAACTATGAATGTAGAAATGTATAATATATACCAACACTAGTATATATAGGTAGGAATTTTTGTAATAAAATTATAATACAAAATATAATATACATAATATAGGTAAATCAAAATGGTCACAATTCATGATAATTGTACAATAATTGTATTAAATATTAATAAATAATAAATAGTAACTAATAACTAATGAGTAGATATTATGAATTATGGATTCATAAGCTCATATCTATAGATGTCTTTATACGGGATGTTACACTGTTATCCCTATATTATTATTAATTAGTTCCAAATTATTATGACATATTAGTTTTTATCTATAAAAACATAATATGCTAAATTCTTTGTATATATAACTTTTGTTTCTTATATTCAACAAATTTATAACTTACCTATGTTAATAATATTTTTCTGGATAATATGAAAGTTCAAAATTAACTTAATTGGGAATATTAAAAATATCATAATTTGATCTTAAGTGAACGTAGATACAATTGAGATAATTTAAAGTTACACTAGTTAAACAGCAAAGTGGAAAGTTATAAATAATTTAACCTTTAACTTATTAACTCGTTAATGACCAGCCTTGATATTTATATATAAATAATCTATGTTATCTTAAGAAACCATAATTTGTAAAATTTAAAATTATTTTTTCTAGATGTTATTAAGTCATTGCACTTTAAAAGATATTGACATGGAAAAAGAAATCTATGCTGACAGGTATAATCGGTTTATTTCACCATTCAAACCAGGAAAAAAGGAAGATTCAGCATTTGTAGATATGACAACAGCCATTGGTCTTGTGAATAGGTTATTAATTTATACATTATACATTTTTCTTAATATTTTATTTGTATTTATAACTTATAAGTTTCTTATAATACTATACATATTTTACTGATCAACTCAAATGCTATTATTATAATAGTATTATATTTCATAAAATATCTATAAACATGTAAATATGTTATAACTTATACAATATGATAATTCATTCTCTACAGAATTAAACTCAAATATTTAAGACACTGGTTTAAGTAATATATATATTTATATATGTACTTGTTTGTTATCGTTCTGCCACCGTGACATGTACAATTTATCACCTTGCCATAGTGTTGACTGTCTGTTGTACTATGATATTATTTATATAGTGTTACTAGACTTTAAATAAAAATAAATAATAATAATAAACTGGTTATAACTAATAGTAGCATAGTAAATAATTTAGAGATTCTCAATTATTACACATTTTATTTGTTAATGTATGATATTATTTTTTTTTGAAAAAATTGAATGTCATTATTAAATACTGAGGGGAATATCTCATTAAAATTCATTTTTTAACAATATTTTATAATAAGCTTATAATGTTTGTAAGATACCCACTCCAAATTGTATAAACCTACAATATAACAACCAGTCTACTTTATACTAGCATGATAAAAATAACATAAAATATTATTTACCCTTTTTTTCATAAACAAATCACACATTAGACTTACCTAAAAGTAAGATCAGAAATACACAGAAATATAGACATTTTAGATTTTAGATTAGTTAAGCTGCTGATATATAGTTGCCTGGTGTTGGGGTGATAAACTATGTATGGCTCATTGGTGGGGTAATAACAAACAAGTACCTATTTTTAAATAAGTTGTCGTCATTTTAATATTTAATTTTAATTTTTAATATTTAAAAAAAGTTTAACTATACAATCGGAATAAAAAATTGTTTTTTAATGGAATCTAAAAACTGTGAATTAAAATACTTTGAATCAGTATTTTAAATATCTCCTAATAATACATTTAACTTACTCAGGGAGGCGCTTTGAATGAATAGTAAAAATTATTTGTATTAGAGTGAAAATGTATGTTTACATTTATGAATTATCAGCTGATTAAATTAAATATTTGTGTCCATAATATATTTGTAATTTTAGGTATTGTGCAGAACTACCTAGTGATACTTTTACCAAATTATCTCCAATTTGGAAGGTACAATCAGTAGTATATGAAAATCAACCAATGTTTGTGTGTAGTATTCGGCTTCCAATTAATTCACCTTTTAAACATGAGATACATGTACGTATTATTTATATATAATGAAGCTTGTTGAAAGCAGCTGTGTGATAATGGACTTAAAGTGAAACCACTTGCTTGGTGGGTGGCTTTGGTTTGTTGAAACTTATAGCTTATTTATTATTGGCTTATTTAAGCCAACATTTTCATTTCTATGTCATATAACTTTCTCTCACAAATTAAAATGACAATTCACACAATTGAATTACTTTTATTAATAATAAACAAACACACAAAATACGAGTCACTATGAATCGCTATTCATAGTACTATCAAACATACAGGGCTTACTCGACGACCCTCACTGCCCTTCTACCACAGTGCTTACGCCCTTAAGTATTAATTTACAAAGTGATGCCTCAGCTCATTTGCTTCATTGGCCTATTATTATAGTCGTCTTTTCTTTTTATTATTTAATTAGTTTGCGCATACAACACCTAGTTTATGTGATAAAACTATTATAGAATTATTTTATTTAATATTAATTTAAACTTTTTTGAAAGGGTCATCCAATGCCATGTGAAATTTTAGCAAAAAGAATAGCTGCATTAGAAATGTGTAGACAACTTCATTCTCAAGGTCAACTAGATGATACCTTTGAACCAATTACAAAAGAATCATTTCTTGCTTTGTTCAATACTGATGAAGTACTCCCAGACACTGAAGACACCTTAATAACTCGGGACACTAAGAAGGCTATACCTGGGACTTATAAATGCCGCCAATACTACTATAAAAAAGTATACTTAATATTTTAAACATCTAATATGGAATTGTTTTTTAAAATAATTTCTAAACAATTATAAAATTGTTGTTAGACTGCTGAGGCACTGAATGATTGTAGACCAATTGAAGGCAAACCTTGTCATTTGTATGCTATATTATTAAATATGAATTGTGCTATACCAGAAGAACAAAATACTAAAGGTCGAAGAATTCATCCACCCGAAGAATCCATTCATGGGTTTGGTATACTTACAACGAAACATATTCCAAGTGTAAGTAAATATTTGTAAACAAAAATAAAATATGTATTTATATATATACAGTAAGTCCTTGTTTAACATTGTGGTTAGGTTCTTAAATTACATAAGTACACAATATTAATCAAAAAACATAAGTGAGACATTTTTAACACTCAATCTATCAAGCGTAATTGTAACAATGTGCTATTTTCTTCAATGTCTCCCCGACCTTAAGACTTATGCCTTGGCACTGAGTCACAGTGTATTAAAGACAGGTATAGTGTGTGACAACCAACGAATATAGACCACCCCGAGACCCAGCTAGGTCTAACTTAACCTAACCTCTAGAGTCTTTAAGTACGTATGTACTACACGTAAGGTCGACTAAAATTAAACTACATATTTATCCGATATAAAATCATGTTATATTGAAACTGTTGCATTGTTAAACGAAACACAAAGAACTTAAATTATATGACATTATACCAAAACAATGTTAAGCAAAGATCTACTGCATATATTTATTGAGTAATAAGTTATAACTGAGAAATTAAATTACTTTTTAGATTCCGATATTTCCCATATATACTCGATGCGGTGAAGTACATGTGAATCTAAAGCCAATTAAAACAGATGTGTTTCTAACACAACATCAATTGGATAATATAGCTACATTTTTAAATTATACATTTACCAATGTTCTATGTTTTCACAAATGGCATGTGGAATTTAATCCAACTACTAATCACAATTGTTATTATATTGTGCCAACTCTTAGAGGTTGTATAAATCAAAATATTGATGGGGATATAATTTATAAAATGTGCTTGATATGTTTTAGATGCAAGTGGATCAATAGATGTTGATTGGAAAATCCTAGATGATGTGCACAAATTTAGAGATAATAAACTAAGTATTATAACTGATGAAGAAAGAATAAATTTTCAACCTGATATCGAAGTATTAAAAGATGCTGTTGTTACACCTTGGTATAGAAATCAAGAACAACCCCAGGTATTGTTAAAACAGTTTTAATAATTTAACATTTATTTATTTTATTTTTATGTTTAGTATTTCTATGTAGAAGAGATTTGTACACATCTTAATCCAAAATCACTATTTCCTGATTTGACAGAAAACTATAAGACATTTGAAGAATTCTTTTATCACAAATATAAATTAAAAATCCAAAATCTTGAACAACCTCTTTTAGATGTTGATCCTACTTCTGCTAGACTAAATTTTCTTACACCAAGGTTTGCTACTGTACATAAATTGCTAAATCTGTTATTTTATATTCTTAACATTTTCAGGTACATGACGTATAAAGGTCTAAATTTACCTACAAGTAGTGATAAAACTAAAAGAGCTAAACGAGATCATTTATCACATAAACAAATTCTTGTTCCAGAACTTTGTAATATACATTTATTTCCAGCATCAATGTGGCATACAGCTGTTTCTTTACCATCTATATTGTATCGCATTAATGCTTTATTGTTAGCTGATGAAATTCGAACTATTGTCGCCAAGGATATATCTTTAGGATTGGTTGACTTAAGTTTTGGTATAAGACTATATAAAATACTAAATATTTTCCCTGTATTAATTATTTTTGAATTTCATAGATCACATCTGGAATCCTTTTGATTTTAATTGGCCTATAAATGATGTATTTATAAAAAGAAAATTCCAAAAAAGAAATAAAATAACAAAAGTTATTGAACCAGTTGAAACTGATAAACAATTTGTAGATGAAAAAAAAAAAGATAAAAAGATAGATGAATCAGATGACCCTAATTGGATGGACATAGGGACATGGTCTAATGATATGGCTGACTTTGCAACGAATAAAATTGATAATACAACCAAAGTAAAGTATTCATCACCAACTAGTTTGATGATTCAAAGTGATGATGAATCAAGCACATTCAGTGATGTTGAATTAGATGATGGAAATCAAGTTGATGGTTTATGCGTAGAATTTAAAAATACATATTTAGCTGAAGCTATGGATAAAAAAGATTCCAAAACAAATAAATTATCTATTTTCAAAAACAATGAAATTCCTCATTCATGGACTTGGAATAATAATTTTCATTCAGTAACTGAGTATAATTCTAATCAACAAGATGAACAAATTAAAAATTTAATTTACAATAAAAATGATGAAATTATTATAAATCAAGAAGTAAAAAGTAGTTCCAATATTGATAGTTCTTTTTTATTAAAATTACCATGGGAATTAAATTCAGACTCTGGTTATGGACTTTTAGACATTAATGTTTTATCGAATTGCACTTCATTTATGACTGAAGATAATAAATGTATTAAAAGTGAAGTACATATAAACAATAAAACAATTGCTAGTATCAATAAAGCTAATGATGTACAAACTGAAATGTTTAGTTTTGATTTTCAGCCAGACTTAAATAATCATCCAGGACCAAGTCCTAGTATTTTACTTCAAGCACTAACTACGTCAAATGCAAATGATGGAATTAATTTGGAACGTTTGGAAACAATCGGAGATTCGTTTTTAAAATATGCCATTACCGCTTACTTATACTGTACGCACAATAATGTTCATGAAGGAACACTGAGCGATCTTAGATCAAAACATGTCAGTAACTATAATTTGTATTGTCTTGGTAAATTAAAAATGTTGGGCGAACGTATGATAGCGACAAAATTTGAGCCCCGTGTTAATTGGATACCACCTTGTTATTTTGGCTCGCATAAGTTGGAAAAAGCCCTCAATTGTTCTAATATACCATTTACTCAACAATGTATTAATGATAAAAGTATTGCTGACTGTGTAGAAGCTTTAATTGGTATAATAAATATAATTATCAATCAGTTTAATCACCAACTTAATTTTTTTTTTTTTTTTCTAGGTGCTTATTTGATATCTTGTGGTACTCGTGGTGCATTACTATTTATGTCTTGGCTAGGCATAAGAGTATTACCTACACTAGATGATTCAAAATTGGGTTATGTTAAACCGGCATTTTCTCCACTTCTGCGTAATGTTAACAATCCTGAAGGTGAATTAACAAAGTTAATGGATGGATTTGAATTTTTTGAACAGCATTTAGGATACTGTTTCCAAGATCGTAGTTATCTATTACAAGCAATGACTCATGCTTCGTATTATCCCAATCGTTTAACCGAATGTTACCAACGATTAGAGTTTCTGGGTGATGCAGTTTTAGGTAAATAAAAAATAATATAAAAGTTGTTTTTAATTCTAAATTTAATTTAAAATTTCAGATTATTTAATTACAAGACATTTATATGAAGACAAAAGACAACATTCACCTGGAGCTTTAACAGATCTTCGTTCAGCACTAGTTAATAATATAATCTTTGCATCCCTTGCTGTTAGAAATGGTTTTCATAAGTATCTCAAACATTTATCTCCTAGTTTGTCTGAAGTTGTTTGTAGATTTGTAACTATACAAGAAGAGAATGGTCATACTATTGATGAAGAGGTAGCTAATTATTATTCAAACATAGATGTTTAATATAATATGTATACATTTTCAATTTAAACTTTATTTTTGTGATTCATATTTATGAGTAAAAGTTGTGCTTAAGAAAGACTATGACTTCTGTAGATATATAAATGATAGAATATGATACTTGAAAGAAATTATTTAAAATTTAAAACTTTTTAAAATAGTATTTGTAGTTAGTATTAAGTATTAAATTATTTAAGACTAACATTTTAAGACAATAATACTAATATTATATTAAATCGTTTTCAATAGTAATTTGTGATAAATACTAGAACTCCACTCAAAATAAGTTCTTGTAACTGCTCTTAAAAAATAATTTTATGCTTAGTTGGCCTAATTTTGAGTGATAGTAGTGGCGTTACCATCAATATCTAAATTTTTAAAACAATTTTTAGTTCTATTTATTGGGAGAAGATGAGTTTGAAGATGCTGAAGATGTTGAGGCACCAAAAGTCCTTGGTGATATTTTTGAATCTGTTGCGGGAGCAATTTACTTGGATAGTAATATGTCATTAGATGCAGTATGGAAAGTATATCATAAAATAATGGAAAATGAAATAAGTAAGATTATATATTATAAGTACCTAAATAATAAAGATTATATATTTTTTTAATAGCTTCAAAAACTTGTACTTACATATGAGCAATCCAGATGTTTCAGTATTTTACTATGTTAGTTGGTATAGATATAAAAAAAATGTAGTATTAAAAAAAAGTATATAAAATAATAACAAAACAAATACTTAAATATTTATAAGACTAATTCTCTAAGTGAAGCATATAAGTTATTAGGTTTATCAAAACTGCTAAAAATTTGAGTGTGCAATGTCAACAAAAGCATTGTGCTTAAAGGGGAGTTGAAAATGTGTTATTACTATTATTAAAACAATATATTTAATGTTTATATTATGTAATTATTTGTTTTTGCTAAATAAAATAGTATTAATATTATATAATATTATGTAACAAATTTTAATAATTATTTAGTTTAATCAAGCTTAACTAATAAATGCCCAATTGTAATGATTCCAACACAAAACATCTTTCTTGGTTAGTTGGTTCATAGTTAACTTTGATATTTTTTGTAATTTATAATATTTTTATTTGACTAATTCATGAAAACAAGATCTACATTTTAGGGCTGTAATAATTAATTTTAATAGAAAATTATTTGAACAATTAAAATAAATAATAATTTTTTTTTTATACTGTTCGTATACAATAATTATATGTCCATATACATTTTTTGCCCACTAAATTTACTAAATAATTTTCTGCCCAGCGTACACTTGCCCTTCCAATTACGTGCCTGCCTATTTTGTGATCAGTTTTAAGCATATTAGTTATAAAATCAATTACTATAATAACTAATAACTAGGTGCTATCTATTATATTATACATTTTTACTTCTATAAATAAATATTTGCAATATATTTATGTTATAGAACAATTTAGTAAAAATATACCAAAATCTCCTATCAGAGAGCTTCTAGAATTAGAACCACAAACTGCTAAATTTAGGTGAGTAACATTTAATAATATTATTAAAAACATAGCGATTAATGATAGGTTTGTTGCATAATATGCAGTATACATAATTTGAACCATTTTTATTTTTGATCACATAATATGTTTATGACTGGAACTTGGTCTACTCAATGTATTTAATTTTTGTCAGGCATTTTTTTTGTCTAATAATACAAAACATTTTCTATTTTTAGAAATTAATACGTACGATCTGAAGGTTTTTTTATATTTAGTTGATTTTTTTTATACCTATTTTGACTATAAACTTTTAAATATTTAATATTTACAATCTGAGGTATTAATATTATGGAATAGAGTCAGTTTACGTTAACCAAAAATTATTTTGGAGACACAGATGATCCTAAATTGTGCCACTAAAACACAAATTTCTGTCTGAAAAGTACATGCATATAATCTGATACACAGAAAGTTTTATAAGTTAATACAATATTAAATATTTAAAAATATGGATATTTTTATTATTTCTAGTAAACCAGAAAAGTTGGCAGACGGTCGACGTATCCGGGTTGTAGTTGAAATATTTGGCAAAGGAGAATTTAAAGGCATTGGTCGTAATTGTAGAATCGCAAAATGCACAGCAGCCAAATGTGCTTTAAAGCATCTAAAGGAAAAGATAAAGAAATAGATTATAGTTTACATACTTTACAATATACAGTATTAATCGAAAAAAAGTACATTAACCCTTTAATGTGTGAATATTAGTTTGTATAGATTGATCAGAGTAAATTTGTTTATAAAAATATCAGTATTTTGCTTAAAATACCTAAAGACTTAATTTGTGTTAAAATAGTAAAAACGTCAATTGACGTACTAGGTTTAGACAATAGACAGTAATATTATTGCAGTACATAATATTGTCATATATTATACATAATATTTAATACATATTTCATCATCGCGTACATATTGATAATATCAATATAAATGTTGATGAAGACAGAAACAATCAATTATAAGAAAAAACATAAATTGATGATTTTACTCTTAGAAGGATTAAATGTTTTCTGTGAAACTATGACATTTATTTTAATAGTTACTATATTTGATTATTGTATATTTTAATATTTATATAAATTATTTTAATTGTATTTGAAATTCTTTAATTTTTATTCAATAAAAGTATTACACTTTTTGTATACAAATTTAAAGTTTAATTCATTATTCTTTTTTCCTTGTGTTTAATATTTTAGGTTTTGAGCATAGCAATGAATGTATTGATGTTGCAATGATATGTTTTTTTTATTTATGTGTCTGAAGACTTTTTGAAGCAGAAAAAATGTTTTGACGGACATTCCATGTCACAGATTGTATCAAGTAATTAGATTATAGTTAGTACTTTAAAGATGACAAAATAAAAAGTGTTCAGTATTTTTTTAAATAATTGGTAAAAATTGAAAGGAAATTTAAACATTTATTAAAATTTTACCATGAAGAAGGTAATATATCATCAATGAGATTTAGTTGCATAATTCTACAAGTGTTTTCCTTATCGCGTTGTAACAATTATTGTTACATCATTAATATATTTTATAAACATAATAATATGTACAGTAGGCACATATTATATATATACATATATGTTATATATCATATGTACATATTATATACAATAATATGCTGACTATATAATATTAAGCCCCTCCTGTTTTGGTACCACATTTATATTGTAAAGCTACGGCCAAATATCTATATGTAAGGGAAACCAGTCATCCACGGTTGCCATCACACGCACCCGATGAACTCTGAGGCAGTCCCATATTTATGTAAACTTTGTTAATTGTTGGTAACTCGTAAGTAATAATAAACTTTTTATATTAATAATTATTTGGATCAATCGTCATTTATTAGTAATATTAAGATCCCAAATACCATTCGTGCTCCCGAGCTACGGTTAAAATATATTCAAAAGAAACTAACTTCTTCCCTGAATATTCTATATTTAACTGGTCATTCCCGACCACGTTACATACTGGTGGAGGCGCCGAAGCTCTTAAATATAGTTAAGTTACAAGTATTTGCGATTGGTTTAGATTTTTATTTGTTACTAGCTATTAAGTTGCGTTAATTTCAGTGTAGAGAAATAATAAAGTTTAAGTGTAGTTTGATTAAATGTTGAAAATTGCGGTATTTTTTTAATTTATTTACGTTTTATGAGATTATAAGTATTAAGAATAAGAGTAATTGAAGTAAAAGAATACCGTAGTAGTAGTTTATATAATAGAAATAAAATTAATTTTAATTTTTTTATATTCACAGGATTTTAAGTATTAGGAATAAGATTAGGTATAAAATAAAAGGAATAACGTTAAAATTAAACTAGGAATAAGGAAATAAAGGGATAATGTTTTACAGAATTTATGTAAATAATAAAAATAAAAATTTTTCTAATTTTTTTCTAGACTTAGAAATTTTAATAAAAGTTTTATGAGATTAAAAGTATTAACAATAAGAGTAATTGAAGTAAAAGAGTACCGTAGTAGATAATTTTTATAATAGAAATAAAAATTATTTTTATTTTTTTTTAATATTTACGGGATTTTACGTACGCACTAGGAATATCATTGGGTATAAGGAAATAAAGGGATAACGCAATTAGAGAATTTATGTAGGTAATAAAAATAATTTTGATTTTTTTTTAATATTTACTGGATTTTAAGTATTAAATAAAACCAGTGCCCGAGTCGCAGTATCACAGTAATTTACAGCATTAACCTTGAAAAAAGGTCTAAAATCGAAATGTCCGTGGATATTTTGACCGTTGGATATTTTGGTTTGGATATTTTGTCCGTGGATATTTTGTCCTTGGATATTTTGACCGATTACCATGCGTATCACGAGCATTGAACTATGTAATAACTATATAATACAATTGTACTAGTGCTCGTTTCACAGTACCCCCCTGCAGTGTCAGCGAAAAGGGGATACCAATTTTCTAAACACAGTCGACTGAATTATAAAAGTCATACTTGTAATAAAGGTGATTTTTGTGGTCGGAAGTGATAAGGATTTGTGATAAGGTTAGGCGATCTCGTACCAAAGGCGGGAATAGTCCAGTTTGAGTGTCTAGAAATCTCCCACGAAAATTCTCCTTAAAAGGAATTATAAATAATTTATCTGAAAAACGACTGATATCAGACATTGCAGCTGAATAATTATAATAACCTTACGTGTAGGCAATTTGCTGCAGCATATAAAAGGATTTTAGTCCACAATCAAGTAGTTGGCTCTGTTTATGGAAACAGCATAATTATTAGACAATACAAAATATTCGAGTGTTTCAGAACAATCAATCAATGAGACAAATATCGCTTAAGATTTTTTAGATGTAAGGGAGGTTGGATTATTTGTTGAAAATGTAAGGTATTATATAGCTGGTTTTGTGAGTAGAGCAATTGAAAAAAAAAATTAACTGTGAAAACACTAAGAAAATATGGTACATTTATGCATCTGATAGTAATTCAAATAGAAGTCAGAAGTTGCTTAGTCAAAAGGACCGTGGATGATTGTATAAGCCCAGTGATGCTATTATAAAAATATGCTTGGAAACGGAGAGAGTTTTTAGAAACTATTATAATGTTAAAAAATACAAACAGTCAGTTTTGTTTTTAACTACTCAAGTTAAAATTAATTTATATCAATACAAGATAAGTTTCCAATAAGTGGCTGTGATGATAATCATTCTATTGTTGATACACATAAAGATCAGTTTACTAAGTTATTAATTCAGAAATATTTAGACATAAGGATGTTCCATGAAATTAGAAAACGAAATGGCCAGACCAAAATAAGATCAAAGTATATCAAACTGATACTTTTCAAAAACCAATGACTGGCAATGAGGCATTAAACAGTGAACATATTATACTCTGTGATATTATGATATAATAAATAAATAATAATATTAAATACCTATTTTGTTTTTATTGTAAAATTAATTTTTAAATTGTACTTTAATTCAGAATAATTAAGAGGACGGTCACGGAAAAAAATCACTCGAAAAATTCCTTTAAAAACATGTTTGCACGTTCCAATAACATGGGTTACTGAGTGGTTTTATCATAAAATCACTTAGGAACAAAATTGTAGAGGAGATTTTTATCTGGTTCCATAAGAAACCCGATTTTTGAAGTTTTCATTTCTAAGTCCTAAAAATAACTTTTGAAAAATTAAAATAAAGTGTATTATTAATCACGACATATATCATGATGTTTTAAAGATATCAAAAATCGGGCTTCTCGAGGAACCAGATAAAAATCTCCTCTACAATTTTGTTCATAGGTGTTTTTACAATTAAACCAGTCAGCAGCCCATATTATTGGAACGCGCAAAGTATGTTTTATAAGAAAACTGCAGAAAATTACGCTCGTCAAGTGCTGCGCCCGTAAGCAGCGGCCGCGTTCGATACTAGGTGTTCATACCTCCACCACCGCACGCCACAACGGCAGTACCGCACCATGGTCAAAACAGGCTTCCTATCGCAGCCAAGCGCCCGTACATAGTTTATAAATAAACAGATAAGAAAATGATTATTATATTATTTGTGACAAATATTATTTAATTTGATTCGATTTTATATTTTGTATTCGTATCCGAATTTTATACAAATAAAAACTATACTTTTGTTCTTCAAGTAATACAGCTTATTGAAGTGGTTTACAGCAAAAATACCTATTATAAAAATTGTACAGGAGAATTTTTTTAAAAATCGTAATAAATCTGATTTTTGATATCGTATTCAAATCGTCCAATATCGTATGGTAAATTAACAATTTTTTTTAAACTTTTTATTGATTAATTATTTAACTAATCAATAAAAATATAAAAAATCAGGCTTCTTACGATTGTTAAAAAAGTTCTTCTCTACGACTTTTATAATAGGTAGTTTTGCTGTAAACTTACAATATAAAATACAGATGGCAATTATATACGAGAGATTCACAAGAAGATAACAACCAAAAGTCCAGGTACGTTATTTAAAAAGTACCTATAGTGAGTTTAATTAATTAATTTTAATTTTATATTATTATGGCCTGAATTAGAATTTAATTGAAATTTTGAATTTTCTAAAACAACGCATTCAAATTAAAAAATTTGATTACAAATTAAAATTAAATATACTACCAAAACTTATATTTCACATTTCACGTTTTTATATTTTGGTATATCGTATTAGCTATGAGTAAAATTAAAAATTGAAATAATTTGTATATTAATGGTACCATATAGGTACCTATTATAGGTACAATAATAAAATAAATAAAATATTTCATTATGAATTATTTTTAAGTATTTATAATTTATAAATAGTATTAATTTATTATTATTATGTGGGTAGTTGTTTTAATATTATTTTACGTGTATAGGAATCATAGCCAAAACAATTTTGAAACATGCGGCAGATAAACGAATAACATTAAGACGCAGGAGAGCACTTTTTAAATTATCTGGAGTTTATAAATCAAATAAAATATCATGTGGCCCCGACGAACATTATGGACTAGCTGAACCCTTGGATGATTTTTTGTCCGTGGAAGAAATGAAAAACAAGAAAGCAGAATTTATAAAATCACTTTCACTTTATTAATTGCCAAAAAAACATTAGAGTATGAAACCCGAAACCAATCTGATAGCCAAACTTGGTTTACTGAACGAAGTAATCGGCTTACAGCTTCTAATTTTGGTAAAATTTGTAAAATGCGGCCCAACGGCCAACACTTCGTGTAAAAATACGGTGTTTGAAATTTTATATAACACCAATAACACTAAAAGTAATGCCATCGACTATGGTAAAGAATGGGAAGATATGGCAATAAAAACATTGGAAAAAAATCATTAAAAAACCAATACAAAAATGTGATGGGTTATTTGTTGACGATAATATTCCATACTTAGCAGCAACGCCTGGTAACGCATTTTTTCATTATTTGATATGTATTGTCCAAATTTTGTTTACACACAAAAAACATATTTAATTTTATATAATATAATTATAGGTGATTTGATAGAAGATAATGCTACTATTGAAGTCAAATGTCCGTTTTCTGTTAAAGATCATGAAAGTTTGGAACAAGCTCTTCTTGAAAAGAAGGTTAGTTTTGTACCTATTTTTGTACTTCGTAATCAGAGGTATTTAAAATAAAAAATTCTTTATTCGAATAATAGTTTAGATAAAAATGTATTATAAATTGTAATATCCACTATAGTAGTAATGTTGCTTTTAGATTCCTTATTTAATAAATAAAAACAATACAATCAAGTTAAAAGAAGACAGTAATTACTATTATCAGATTCAAGGGAAAATGCATTTCACAAAACGGGATTTATGCTATTTTTTTATATTTACTCCGAAGTGGAACAACTCGAAACTATTAATTATTCAGAAGTATTTTGGAAAGAAAAAATGGAATCAAATTTGAAATTGTAATTGTTTGTAAAATAGTAAATTAAAATGTTATTGTATTTTTGGTTTCTAGTATGAATCAGCAAAATTCTATTGGTATTATTGTAAGTCTAGCATTTATTATATTTTTTAGATTTTACGAAGAATGTTTACTACCTGAAATTGTTGATTCTCAATACAAAAAACGAATGCAAAAAAGTAATATTATTGACCCCCCACACATCAAAGAAAATATTATAAAATATAAAGAAAAAAATAATAAAAAAATTAAACCATAAATTATATTATACTTGTTGAACTTATATTAATTTTTTTCATGGTTAAATAATAGGAAATTGTTGCTTGTTACCCTTTTATTATATTAGTATACGTAATATGATTATAATTTATTTTTTAAACAAAAATATGGTGATAAATAATATAGGTCACATCCTAAATCTATTGATTGATTTTATACATTTGATAAGCTGCAATTCATTGAATTGTGTAATACTTATATAGTAGTTTGTATAGTATGTAAATTTAAGCAAACAGTTACTTATATAAATAATTTTTTACTAAATTTTTGTTACAATTTGTTAACATTATAGTATATAACCATACATTTTTAAGCAGTGAATGTACCCGATCTCCAAAAATTACAGAATGATAAATAAAGATTTTAGAGTATTATTATTATCATTACGAGTATATTATAATTATAATTATATTAATATATTAGGTATAGGTATAGGTATACCTACCTACTACCAATATATTATTCATTTAAACAAATATTTGTAATTAATCATTATCATATTTTAATATAACATTAACGGTTGAACGTAAAAGATAAAACACGGAAAATTAATATTAATTTAATTGTGCTGTATTTATTTTTATTACCATTTGTTAGATTTTACTATAAGTATTATTATTTCGATAAGTAATAATAATTCAATAACTACAAATCAAGCTATGTTATAATACAGTTTCTACGATCTATTTATTGGGACATCAATTTAGGTAAGCAGTACCTTAATTTAGATTCGGTAGTTAGTAGGACACGAGGGTATTGAAAATATTACTGCGGCATATTTTGCGTATAATGAATTTTATAATGATACGAATCGTACTGGCCGAACGCTCACGGACAAATAAACGGCGCTCCCGAACGAGCACTCGTCGTCGCCGTCGGCCGGTTACGAATTGCGAATAGTAGGCGTGACTTAAACGCCCCGCGCTTGCGGATCGTCAAAACACCTAACAGTGCATACCTCGGTCGTTGCACGCGTAAATTTTTCGTGACACTCTTAAAATTAAAAATTAATTTAAAAATTAATTCATTTTAGCTTATAATAATGATTAATACTCAATATTTAAAAAAAAAAATCGCCTCACTATGTTATCAGTCTTGCAACACCGATAAGAATCTGATGACCTATCCATTTCTTTACTATCTATGAATATCGGTCGTTGCACAATGACAAGGACAGTGTTTCCGTCCAAGTTCGCGCGCGTACACGGCCCATGGGCCATGGCCCATGATAGACCTATAAACTAATGGAATACGTATACAGTCGCTGATGCGGGCCCCTACACCTGTTCTTTCTCTCTCGGTTCAACGGTTATGACAATATTATGATCGCCTACCGTTTGGGCAGGGCGGAGTGGAATGCATTTGAGTTTATAGGCCTGTGATACGGCCTTGTTCTTGCCACGAAACGAACTCGGAACTATGTGTGGGCGGGTGACGGGGAGCCGGCCATTGAAAATTGTGCTGAGTGGTGGGAAGGGGATATCGCGAGACGTGCGTATCATTATAACGCCATCATTGAATATAATGAATCGGTCGGCGGACGGTGCTCGCAGATAACGACACCATATAATATGAACCACGATGTAGAGAAGAGAAGGTGATAACACTCTGCTTGATCGGGAGAAAAAAAGTGGGCTATTTTTCGACGGCAATTTTGTGGTTAATAAAATCCACCGTGAGCACCACAAGCTTCGAAGGCCGGTTGTTATTCAATAATAGCATTATAACCACTATGTAATTATGCATTATTTTCATTTTAAATCGTAATTTATAAATAAATTAATATTTTATTTAAGATGAAAAATACAGTTCAATATCCTATAAAAGTTCATACAACAAAATGTCAAATACCTAGTTTTTAATGTAATTTTTTAGCTTTACTTATAATATATTTGTTTTTAATTTAAATCTTATATGTTTAATTTTTCTCAATTGTGTACAATGCTCATGTGTATAAAACATTTTTAAGTAAATGTTTATTTTCCATCTAGTTATGAGTCTTGTGACTATAAATTATATCCTGATTTGGGTAGTATTTTTAAATTTTTTATAAATTATACAAATTTCAATAATAAATAGATTTATTATCAACATAAACAAATGTGTTATTTAATTAAAATTATAATTATATCACAATCAGTTGATGGAAACATGAAACTTAAGCTTAAATATGTTATAGGAATATTATAATAAAGAAAAATTAGTATAATATTATAAATTTTTATAACAATTTAAAATTGAATTAACATGTACATAATAGTTATTATTATGTATAATAACTATAATTAATAATATAATATTATTAATAATTTTTATTTTAAATTATAATACTTATTTAAAATATTAATATCAGTATCTTGAAAATAACTTAAAATTATTGCATGTACAAATAATTTATCATAGTATAAACAAAATTATTAGTACCATATTATAATAATATATTACTGTGGAACTATTTAGTAATTATCTACTTTAAATTAAAAAAATTTCATACATTTTGTTTAGTCTATTGTGGTCTTATACCTTTGGTGCTCGAAATAATGTGATATTCTTTCCTTCACTAGCATATCCCGTCTTACAGCCTGGCACAATACATTTATTTGGCATTTTATAAATTAATTTACTATTAAACTTTTGAAAATATAGGAAAGCCTATTGAGTCTTCCAGTAGTAAATAACTAATGTTTAAATTGGTAGTCAGAGTTCTTACAATAATTCTATTAAATTTGGAACAATATTGGGAAGTGATTTCTATTTTAAATACTGTTTGTTATGACTGGAAGTCTACCTCTATGTATTTATTATATTGAATTATGAAATTCAAACAATAATACTATATTATAACTTCCATTTATAATGCACCAAAATAGCAAATAATTAATGTTTGTTATGACTGGAATCTGGAAGTCTACCTCTATTTATTTTATTGAATTCATGCCTATAAATAATATTTTTATTTATTTCAACTTGCATGTATGATATAATCATATTTCGTATGAATTATGAAATTTGATCAATAATACCATATTATATAGTTCATTTTCAATATACCTTGTAGGAAATAATTAATGTAACCGGCCTTCGAATACTGTGGCGGTGCCCGGCGGTATTCATGTTAACTAAAATAGTGCCGTCGAAAAATAAGCCACTTTTTTTACGGAGTGTTATCACCTTCTCTTCTCTACATCGTGATATGAACCGTTCGCCTTAACACAATCACTACTATGCAGCTGGCTCGCCTAGCTCAGAGACGAACGCAATTATATTGAAGCCCGATCATTGCAATGTTATCACTTTATGAGTTATTACAGGTTTTTATCTGATTTTTCTATTTATCTCAAAATGATTAGTTTTCAAATCCAATTAATAACAGATATGTACTAATACAGTGTTAGTATATTATATCTGTGGTAATAGCCGAATAGTCGATGGGTACGTAGCAATACCGGATTGGTGTGTAATGTGTGTCGGCCCATCGAGATTTTTACTTCTGAGCGGCCAATTTACATATTCAGTTGCCCAAAAGTACGTCTGAAATTGTTACGAGCTCAAAGACGGATAATCGTATTTTAAACGTGCATTTATTTTTTCAACCACACTCACACCACCGGCCAAAACTTTAAGCAGCCCACCGAGATTTTCATGGTAGCTCGGCTGGCCACAGATCATAATATTACAATATAGCTGGGTAATATTGACAAATCGACATTTTCAGTGCTTAAAAATATGCAGTACTCAATTGATATACACCGGATTGTTGAGATAGAAGGTATCTATATTTTATTTTTTATTATTATTTAATTTAAGGTGGTAACATTTAGTTAGAGGAAATTTGGTTTTTTTACATTAATAATTTATAAATATAATTTAAATGTTAATAGTTATTATGTGGGGACGCTGATACGTTGTCTTATATGTTCGTTGTGAGATTGGCTATCTTAATGAAATTTGCTATGGTTTTTTCTTGTCTTAGTCCGATTGCGTCTTTGAGTGAGGTGGTGTTTGCTTTTGTTCTGGCATTGTGGTAAATGGGGCATTCTAGGAATACGTGATTAACAGTAAGTTCACAGTTGAATGTTTCGCACCTGGGTTTGAGCAACTTACACATAAGGAGTGTGTGATTCTAGTATGACCAATACATACTCTGGTGACCATGGTCTCTTCGTGTCGTGTAAGCATGACTGGTGGGTCCGGCCATTATTTGATTGATGGTTTTATTTGTCTGAAATAATTGTATTGATTAGTTTGATTTACCAATTGATTCTGGCAGAGAATATATAATTTTATTTTGAGGGCGTGGATTACATTGTCGAACGTTACCTGCGGGTAAGTTTTAGTGTCCAAAGAGCTAGTCGCTTTCATTGCCATATCGTCGGCGAGATTGTTACTGGTATCTATAATATATACTATAAATCTTTGTTTTATGCTTTCTCAAATAATTATAAATTATAATAAAATCAATGTACTTCATACACATTGTAGATCAAATATAACTTATAATATTTATGATGAACTTATTATTTTAAAATGCAAACAAATTGCTAAGTAAATTCTAAAACTGTATATTCAATATTGTTGAATCAACCATTTAATCAATATTTCTGTACTACATATTTTCATATCACAATAAGTGTTGTTTTTATGTAATATATTCATATTGGTCAACTAATATGATAATTACTGATAACTAATTATTATTAAGCATAAAAATGTATAAGTTAATTGCAAATTGATTATAAATTCACATATAAAGAGATGTAAATAATACATTTTTATGTTAAAAAAAAATACAATTCAAAGTATGATAATCATATCCTTGACATTAAATGTAAAAACTGTTTTTGATTCTTTCTGCATATTAGTTTATTGATACCTTATTTTGTTAACAAATTTCATACACATTGTATATAAAATATAACTTATAATATTTCTGATGAACTTATTACTTTAATATGCAAACCAATCGCATAATTATTCTAAAACTGTATATTTGATATTGTTGAATCAACCATTTAATCAATGTTTCTATACTACACATTTTTATATTGTATTGTAGGATAGTCTTATAAATTTCAATCATGGATAACTCTTTCATGAACATTTCATTTAAATACATTTATTTGTACATTTTGGACATAACAATATTACATTTATAATAGTTAAAAAATAACATAATCAATGCGGCATTAAAATTATGTATATTTTATGAATTATAAATAATTGATGTTTAATAAAACCTTTTTATCAATGTATTATAAGAAACACAATGGAAATACAATGAACTAATTAATTAATGCATATTGCAGATGGTGATCAACTCAATGATACCAGAAATATAGCTGTTGACGGTCACTAGCAATAATTATGAACAGATTATTTAATATGGTAACTATCATAAGTTATTGTGTTTGCTTTTATGTAATATATTCATATTGGTCAACTAATATGATAAATACTGATAATTGATTATTATTAAGTATAAAAATGTATAAGGTAATTGCAAATTGATTATAAATTCACATCTAAAGTGATGTAAATAATACATTTTTATGTTAAAAAAAAATACAATTCAAAGTATGATAATCATATCGTTGACATTAAATGTATAAACTGTTTTTTATTCTTTCTGCATATTAGTTTATAGATACCTTATTTTGTTATCAAATTTCATACATATTGTACATCAAATATAACTTATAATATTTCTGATGAACTTATTACTTTAATATGCAAACCAATCGCATAATTATTCTAAAACTGTATATTTGATATTGTTGAATCAACCATTTAATCAATGTTTCTATACTACACATTTTTATATTGTATTGTAGGATAGTCTTATAAATTTCAATCATGGATAACTCTTTCATGAACATTTCATTTAAATATATTTATTTGTACATTTTGGACATAACAATATTACATTTATAATAGTTAAAAAATAACTTAATCAATGCGGCATTAAAATCATGTATATTTTATGAATTATAAATAATTAATGTTTTAATAATACTTATTTATCAATTTATTATAAGAAACACAATGCAAATACAATGAACTAATTAATTAATGCATATTACAGATGGTGATCAACTCAATTTTACCAGAAATATAGCTGTTGACGGTCACTAGCAATAATTATGAACAGATTATTTAATATGGTAACTATCATAAGTTATTGTGTTTGCTTTTATGTAATATATTCATATTGGTCAACTAATATGATAAATACTGATAATTAATTATTATTAAGCATAAAAATGTATAAGTTAATTGCAAATTGATTATAAATTCACATCTAAAGTTATGTAAATAATAAATTTATAAGTTAAAGAAAAATACAATTCAAAGTATGATAATCATATCCTTGACATTAAATGTAAAAACTGTTTTTGATTCTTTCTGCATATTAGTTTATTGATACCTTATTTTGTTAACAAATTTCATACACATTGTACATCTAATATAACTTATAATATTTCTGATGAACTTATTACTTTAATATGGAAACCAATCGCATAATTATTCTAAAACTGTATATTTTTATTACTTTTATATGCAAACCAATCGCATAATTATTCTAAAACTGTATATTTGATATTGTTGAATCAACCATTTATCAATGTTTCTATACTACACATTTTTATATTGTATTGTATGATATTCTTATAAATTTCAATCATGGTTAACTCTTTCATGAACATTTCATATAAATATATTTTTTTGTACATTTTGGACATAACAATATTACATTTATAATAGTTAAAAAATAACTTAATTAATGCGGCATTAAAATCATGTATATTTTATGAATTATAAATAATTAATGTTTTAATAATACCTATTTATCAATGTATTATAAGAAACACAATGCTAATACAATGAACTAATTAATTAACGCATATTGCAGATGGTGATCAACTCAATGATAGCAGAAATATTGCTGTTAACGGTCCCTATCAAGAATTATGAACAGATTATTTAAATATATTTATTTGTACATTTTGGACATAACAATATTACATTTATAATAGTTAAAAATAACTTAATCAATGCGACATTAAAATCATGTATATTTTATGAATTATAAATAATTAATGTTTTAATAATACCTATTTATCAATTTATTATAAGAAACACAATGCAAATTCAATGAACTAATTAATTAATGCATATTGCAGATGGTGATCAACTCAATTTTACCAGAGATATAGCTGTTGACTGTCACCAGTATTAATTTGGTCCCAGTAGAAAGGGCTTAAGTCAATTTTTCACAAAAATTTTTTTTTTCCGTATATTTAAAGCTTGATTTTCGCTGATTTTTTTGGTCTAATTGGCATAAGTCAATGACGATTGTTACTCAAATTACTGAAGAAATAAATAGGGCGTATGTGGAGTTTTTCCACTTTAAGTTTGGTAGAAAGGGCATAACATGACTTATGCCTTATGTAACACTTTATTGTACCGGTATAAAAGACTTAATATGACTTATGCCTTTTATATCAATTTATTGTACAGGTATAAAAGGCTTATTTTGACTTATGCCTTTTGTAGCATGATTATCATATGTCTATAAATAGCATAAGTCAAGAATAAAATGTTTAGTACAAAATCATTATTAGTGATATCAAAAATTCTCATAATAATAATAAAAATACCTTGTCGTTCTGATGATAAGCCATTACAAAAATGTCGTCTTAATTGTAAATCTTGGTTGGATGAACAAAAAAAAACATTTTTTCGTGAGTATTGGAATCTTGACTGTCATACTCGGAGATCAGACTTTATTGCTTCATCAATTACACAAAAGAAAACTATAGTAACAAGGAAAAGAGTTGAGACATCATTGAAAGAAAGACATTTTACATATAACTACTTTTTTTCTATTAATGGTGTCCGTAAACAAGGTTGCAAAAAATGTTTCTTGACAACTTTAGACGAAAAAGAAAAATTTGTAAGAAAAGTTATAGAAAAAAAGAACAATTCAGTCACTGGCATTACACAAAAAGATCAACGTGGGCTTGGACCATCACCCAATAAAATTAGTGAATCTGTTATTATGGATGTCCATAGCCATATTATTTCTTTTCCTGCATATGAGAGTCATTATACACGAAGAACAAACCAAAAAAAATATTTACCTGCCCATCTAAATCTTTCAAAAATGTATGAATTGTATCGATTGACAACCAGTGAACCAGTTGGAAGAACTACTTATGAAAAACAATTTAAAACTACTAATCTGCGTTTTAAAGTGCCAAAAGCTGATACATGTCACAAATGTGATACATTCAAAATGCGAATTGAAATGGAAAACAATGAGGAAACCAAAACAAATTTAATTACTGAACGTGATAAACATGTTAAAAATGCAGACAATGCCTATAGTTCCAAGCGTCATGACAAAGAAGTATCAAAATTGGATCCAACAAGAGTTTGTATTGCTTTTGATCTCCAACAATGTTTACCAACACCTTTCTTGGAGACTTCTGTAGCTTTTTATAAACGCTTATACTGGACTTACAACTTGACCACACATGATCTCAATTCAGGTCAAGCTTCATGTTATTTATGGCATGAAGCAATTGCACATAGAGGAGGAAATGAAATTGCATCATGTGTATATACTAATCTTATGCAGCTGCCTGATACTGTAAAAGTAGTCACATTATATTCAGATTCTTGCGCTGGACAAAACAAAAATTCTCATTTGTCTAGTATGTTTTTTTATTTGCTATCGCAGAAAACAAGTCTGAATGAGATAAACCACAAATTTTTGGAACCAGGACACACGCATATGGAATGCGATACCGATCATTCTCTTATTGAAAAGCAAAAAAAAAAATCTGAAATCACTGTAGCTCACCCAAGAGATTGGGCAACTTTAATAAGTTGCACAAACAAAAAAAAACCATTTCATGTCCATGAGATGAAACAAAATGAATTTTTGAACTTTGCTAAAATTGTCAAAGGACCTTTAGTTTTAAGAAAAGTTAATGAAGAAGGGGACAAGTTTCTATGGCATGATGTATCGTGGGCCAGGTATAGTTCTTCAATGATAGGTAAAATGTATTACAAAAAAAGTCTAAATGAAGATGAACCATTTAAAACATTAAATTTAAGAAGAAGGGGAACAAGAAATGTAGAATTTGCATTAGAACAAGCATACAATGAACCATTACCTATTTCAAAAGAAAAGAAAAAAGACTTAATAGATCTCCTTCCTTTAATTCCTGATATCTACCATGATTTTTATAATAATATAAAAAGCAATGATAGTGAAGATCCATCCTATGATCCAGATCTCAGCGAATCTGATTAAATCTAATCATTCTATGTTAAATAAAACTAAAAGGAAAATTACTTAATAGATCTCCTTCCTTTAATTCCTGATATCTACCATGATTTTTATAATAATATAAAAAGCAATGATAGTGAAGATCCATCCTATGATCCAGATCTCAGCGAATCTGATTAAATCTAATCATTCTATGTTAAATAAAACTAAAAGGAAAATTATTTATTTTATTAATTCTTATATTAAAAAAGTTAAAATCTATTTAACAATTTTTTATTATTATGTTTTAAGACTCATTTGTTATATACTTAAATTCTTATATCAAAATATTATATGATGTACTATTGATAAAAAATGTGTTCTAAAGTATTAATTTTTAATTAAACACCTACTAGATATTATTATAATGAGTTCCTTTTTATTAAAGGTAAAATATTTAGGTTTTGATCAAAATCACATAAGTCATAATTTATTTGATCCAAAAGGCTTATGTTGTAAAAAAAAAAGACTTAAGTCAGAAAGAGTGAAATCCAAAAGGCTTAACTACAGTTAAGTCTATAAATAATTATAAATTCAAGAATTTTAAGTCATAAATGTACATAGAATTTAATTAAAATACATAAATGATTTCTATAATATTCATGGTTGTAATTCTAAAACTTGTAGGAATTTCCAAACTTTCAAACAGCTGTTCTGAAAAGTTGATAAAATTGACTTAAGCCCTTTCTACCTGAAAAAAAAAAAAAATTAAATTATTATTAAATTATTTATGAACAGATTATTTAATGTGGTAACTATCATAAGTTATTGTGTTTGCTTTTATGTAATATATTCATATTGGTCAACTAATATGATAAATACTGATAATTAATTATTATTAAGCATAAAAATGTATAAGTTAATTGCAAATTGATTATAAATTCACATCTAAAGTGATGTAAATAATACATTTTTAAGTTAAAGAAAAATACAATTCAAAGTATGATAATCATATCCTTGACAGTAAATGTAAAAACTGTTTTTGATTCTTTCTGCATATTAGTTTATTGATACTTTATTTTGTTAACAAATTTCATACACATTGTACATCAAATATAACTTATAATATTTCTGATGAACTTATTACTTTAATATGCAAACCAATCGCAAAGTAAATTCTAAAACTGTATATTCGATTTTGTTGAATCAACCCTTTAATTAATGTTTCTGTACTACACATTTTTAGAACTATATAATTTTAAAATACTGTCAACAGACCTAGGTAATAAATATAATATCAATGAAGATGGTGACAAAGTGTTGTGGAATTCAACCACAGTTTTTGAAATAGATAAAGATATTCCTACAGTATTGAAAAACAAAACAAGCTACAATGAAAAAGCATTTAAAAATATTAACGTACAACGTACAACAAATAAAAAGATAATCATGTGATTTCAATATCCCAGAATTAAAAACACTGACTATATCTGGTATAGTTATGAATTAGTGATGCTAAGAAAATAATCTTTTATCTCTTTGACATGGTAATGCAATTCCAAAATTTCATCGGGCATTTTATGAAAATTTAAAATCAGCATCAACAGACAAAGACAATAATAAGAATGAATTAAGTGACTAATCCAGAAATGTTTATGATAATAATATGATATTATACAATGCGAGTATAAAATTTTTTATTATTATTATGCTATTTATAGTTACAAAGATACAGTTATAATTATTTTAAAATATTATTCAAAATTTGTTTTAAAGTTTATTTGTGAAGTTATTGTTATTTTTTATTTCATAGATTATGTTATGTTTTACTTCTACAATTTGTTATGTTATTTTAATTGTAAATTGTTAAATACTTAAAAATATTTATTATTTATAAAAGACCTATCTAGTTTATAGCTTATCATCCTAGTTAGCTTATGCAATATATCAATTTATTTGTATAGTGCTTCAGTTCAATAATGCAATAAGTCTAGTTGTTGCATGTATTTAAGTAGAATTTTAGTTCAATAATGCATATGTCTAGTATTTTCAAAATGTTTATAATGTTTTGATTCAATACTGATATATGTGCTTCAGTACACTTTGTAAATTAATGATAAGTAAAAGTTATATTATAACGGGTATTTGTTTATATCAAGTGCATTCCAAATTTGAATATTTTATTTATAAAAAAAATTATGTATGGTAATTCTAAAATATAAATTTTTTTAAACTATTATATCTAATTATTATTATTGTTATATTATTAAGATAATAATGGTTTTTTTCAGTTATTGCAATATTGTACTGAGTCGTCGAATTATGATGCTCCATCAACACCTCCAGATAAGAATTTCTTAATCAAGCAAACAATGGCAGCTCATTCTTAGGGCACACGAGCACGTGTACTACCTAAAATATTGAAATAAATACATTTATTTAAGAATTTATAGTAAATTAAAATTTAATGTATTATAATGTATTACCAAAATATTTAGTTAGCTTATTTGACAATATTATCAAAATAATAAAATAAAAAATAGTAAGCAAGCATCAGACAACGGGCACATGCCTATTGTGCCCTCTTTAACAGCAGTATATTTCCCCCACTTGTCGACAAGAATTATTATAGTGTTGTCAGGCAAAAACATGGGTGCGTCATAATTATATTAACTAAATAAGATATACTAAATTCATTGATGAAAATAAAATCTAATATCAATCTAATTAAAAATATATTAAACGTCTACCAAGTTTTCAGGCTACATTTGATGCAGCTTACGAACTAATTAAAAATGATGTCCGCGGTCTGCCTATCAGTTGCCAGAGGAACGAATTCACAAACCAATATATTCAAAACTATGACTTTAATTATTATTATCATCTACAAAACGATGACACATCATTTTTATATGAAACATTACAATTTCATTTTAACGCAATGTCTGACATGATATTACAAGATCTAATAGTATGAAATAATCAAATGCATATGTTTAATTATTGTTTTTTTTTATTTAAATAACAAATTATATTTTTTTTATACAATAATTAAATTGTTGTTTTACTTTTGATGGTGCGACGCGCAGGATCGGTCAACACTGTATCAAATATAACTTGCATTGTTTTGTTCAGGCTGGAATGTATTGCCTGGTCCTTTGTTTTATCTGAAGTATTCAATCTTATAGTAGCTTCAGAATACTTCCATCTAAAACATAAATTCATTATTTATAATAGAGTCATATATTATCTGTTACCTATTTCAGTATAAACATTAAACATATCTTATCTAACTCAGTCTATAAATTTAAGTATAGAATAAAAAAACGAAAAAAAATTATAAAAAATGTTTTTTTATGAATATAAAACTGAGTTAAACTATTTTTTGATATATCAATATTTTTTTTTTTCAATTTTTAAAAAAAAAACAAAATGTTTAGTACTTACCGATCTTTCGTAGCCACGTTTGCGATGGTTGCGCTTTTGAAATGACTTAACGTCCAATAGTCAGTAGGTGTTTCTTCAAATGGAGTTTTTATGGTAATAACTCCATCACCATGCCGGAAAGTTAAAGAATTCTCAATTTCCTCCTCAAATTCTTCCGATCTCAAAAGATCACCCACACTCTCTCTATACGACATATTCTATACAAAAAATAATTAATAGTTTATATTATTATTATACATTTTTTATTTATATTACTATTTTCGCTGGCTTTTTCTTACTTTTTTTATCAAGTGCTACTTGTCTGCTCTTCGTTTCAAACTATTCTTATTTTTGGACGTCGTCGGCTTATTTTTACTACCAGCTGATAATTCATCGAAATGTTCTTCCTATAAAAACATAAACTTTTGGAGCATAACTTTTTTTAATGGTTTTTTAAAGTATGTGTGGTTTACACTCAATCTTCAAAAAAAAAAAAAAAATAAATAATAAGTGACATCACAGTCATATTCTAAATATTATTAATATATTCATACGTGTGATGTTACAATCAGCCACGAATTATAACCATAGCGTTGAGTAGTTTTACGACTGACCTCCAATTTGCTTTAGTTATTTAAAGTAAATGTATGTACTAACCTCCGATCCGGAATCTACTATTGAAGTACGGTACGACATAATATTTGATGTTGAATTGCTGTGTTTTTTTTTTTGAACTGGACCGTTTCTGGACGCAGACTGTAATAATATCATCAATACTCTAGGTTTTTATAGTAAAATGTTTCCACTACCATAACAACTTTGTAATAGCAGTTTTATTTTAGCGAACGGACAAAATATAACTTTTAGCACACCCTTCACTTGCCTCTCACCAGTTTCATTTAGTCAATGTCTAAAATATAATCTCTAATTAGTTGTATTCGGCCAAAATATAACATTTAGCACGCCCTTCACTGTTTTTATAATAGCAGTTTTATTTTAGCAAACGGTCAAAATATAAATTTTAGCACACCCTTCACTTACCTCTCACCAGTTTCATTTAGCCAATTTCTAAAATACAATATCTAACCAGTTGTTTTTGGCCAACGAGCTATATTTAACCTTTAACAAGTTTTATTTGACAAACATCCAATATTTAACCTTATTCATTTAACGTGTATAATAGCTATTTTTTTTAAAAAAAATTAATGTTCCGACAACGTTCTAAACCAGTACATACCTTTCTCTAAATATCGATAATGTTATTACTAAAAAAGCTGTTTAGCTGTTTTTCAAATCGATATTCCATTAGCATGTTACTCGACTTTGCTTGAGTAGGAACGTAGGAGAACATTCTCGACTATATAACACAGAATTTTTCAGTCAAACGGTATCAGTTCAGCTTATGTTTTCTACCAGCAACAACAAGCAACAGTCATCAACCATCAAAACGTACGATATCAGTTCAGCTCTCACATCAACAACAAGCATTCACTATCAATCATTTTAAAAAACTTAAACAGTACAGCTATCTATGTAAGTACCTATCTATTTCATTTATTTTATAATTCGAAAAATAATCTTACTGGTACTAAAAATTAATATATTAATAGTTTTTTAAAAAAAAATAATAATAATAAATAATAGTTACAAACATAACGTATTATAAGCGTTTAGGTATGCGATACGGATAATAAAAATAAAATGTATTCAGTTTTGTAATTTATTTTTTAAAACTTATACTATATTATAGTTACTGGTTGTCCATATGCATTGTTATAACACTACTGTTATTGACCATAGTGCATATTAGTTATTACTCTATATACATGTTAACCTAATATTATTTATTAAGTACTTCAAGAAAAAAATGAAATTATAGATAATCATAAGCATTTTGAATATATTAGTTACAAATGTAATCAAAGTATTTTAGAAGGATTGTCACGATTATACAATCAACTTCGACAAATAAAAAATAATTAATTATAATTTCCTTTTATTTTTCATTAATTTATTTGTTTCTCGTTTCTTTTCAAAAAGCTTTTTTTTTATTTTAATATTAATATTTATTATTATATTTTACTTATATATTATTAAAAAATAAATGATAACCTATTTTAACATTATGTGTATTACATATCTCTTTTTTTAATTATTCTTTTCACAGCCAACATTATGAAAAGACAGACGGTAAGAAAATGTCAACGAACGATTCCAACTGATAAAGAGTTTGAACGATTTAAGAAATGTTCGAAAACTTTCATTATAAGGAATACATTAGATTTCATAGACTACACGTCTTTTTTCAACTATATTTCGGATAAAATAATCTCAAAGTTAAAACAATCATGTATACAAACATCTATAAAATTTAATTTACATGTAGATAGTGTTTACGAAAGAATTATCATACAAGAAGTACAAGATATAGCGTTCAAAACTTCTAATATTCTTGTTCATCTGATTTTAATAAATTATTAAATGGAATGTTTGATAAATTATTACGGGAAGAAACTGATTTTACGCAAAAAGGTTCTGGATGGACGCTTAAGAGAATTGAGACCTTACAATTAAGAATTAATATAGTGAATCCTCTTAAAGGAGGAACGTATTTAGATTTACCTATATATATCAAAGATAAAAGAGCGATTATAAATGTAAAAAATAGCAATAATAAATGTTTTAAATATTCAATACTATCTAAGTTCGATAATCGCTCAAACAAAACTTATTTTAATAAAAAATATTTTAAAATGTTAGAAATAAAAAGTGGTTTAGATTTAAAATGTATTGATTTTCCGACGCCAATCAATCAAAATAACAAATTTGAACGTGTAAACAATATCTCAATTAATAATTATAGTGTAAATGATAAAAAAACAGTTTTCCCCTTACGAATATGCAATATCGAAAGAAGTAATCATTTTGATCTATTTTTGTGTAATAATGATGAAACATCACATTATTGTTATATTAATAATTTTTCAAGATTAATTAGAAGTCAGAAAACTAAAAACTGTTCAAAGCTAATTATTTGTAAGAGATGTTTTACTACATTTAGTAATAAACCATGTGAAAGCAAACTTTGGGGCGAGAAAGGATTAATTGAGCATCAACGTTATTGTAGTAAGAATAAATTAGGCAGACCTATAATGTTTGAAGAGGGAGATGATGATTTCATTTATTTTAAAAGTTATAAAAATACTCAGAGAATTCCGATTGTCATTTATGCAGACTTTGAATTTATTTTAACTCCTAAACAGCCTGAAGAATTCATTCGGAGATGTGAAAAGAAAAAGAAAAAAAAAACTTATGTTACACATTTACATGAAATTATGAGTTATTGATTTTATGTAAAAGTTGATTATAGTATTATACCAAAAGAGCTGGTGAAAGAGTTTAATATTCCGAGAAAGGTAGTTATTTATAGAGGTGAAAAAGCTACAAAAAAATTCATGGAAAATATGATCGATATCGGAAATAATATCAATAAAATTTACGAAATTAATACACCAATGATTAAATTAACTGAAAAAGAGGAAAAGCATTTTCAAAGAACTAAATTTTGCAAAAAATGTTTAAAAAATTTTAAAAAGAATAATTTAATTAAAGTTCGTGATTACTGTCATTTTACCGGTAATATAGACAATGTCTCTGTCTTAATTGTAATTTTGAGTTAACTAGTCCGTCATTTGTTCCAATTTTCTTTCATAATTTATCGTACGATAGCCACTTTATAATTCGCGAACTTGGTTGTGATGATAAAAATATTCATGTAATCCCAAATTCAGCGGAAAA
>JANEHU010004960.1:0-26521 GCA_027563435.1 Nasonovia ribisnigri
ATGTCTCGAAAACCTTTATGTATGACTTTCATTATAATGTTATGAAGAAAAGGTATGGTACTAAAATTAGTACTTTATATATGGATACTGATTCCTTGATATACGCTATTCAAACTAAAAATTTTTTCGATGATTTAAAAAATAGTTTATTCCCATATTTTGATACATCTAATTATCCTAAAGACCATTATTGTTTTAGTGAAGTTCATAAAAGTATTGCTGGCTATTTTAAGGACGAGTTGGGAGGAAAAATTCTAAACGAATTTGTTTCATTAATACCAAAGTTATATGCATATAAAACTGTAGATGATACTGAGGAAAAAAAAGCAAAAGGTGTAAAGAAATATATCATTAAAAATCATATGCAGTTCGATAATTATATGGATATACTGAACGCTTTTATAAATCATTTAACTGTTGAGAATAAACAGACTAATAGAAACATGAATTTTATTCAATCGAATAAGCATGTTGTTCATTCGAAAACAATGAACAAAGTTGTTCTAAGTGCAAACGATGATAAACACTTTATAATGAATGATGGGATAAACACTTTAGCTTATGGTCACTATAAACTGAAAAAATTACTCAATTAAAAAAAAAACTTAAGACTAAACAAACTGATATATATATATAAAAGCGTTATCTAGTAATACATTACATTTTTAATTTCACTGATTAATTTTCTGCTAGATGACGCTTTTTATTTTTGTTTATATCGATTACGGCTACATTAAGTTTTTTAAAAAAACAGATTATAGAGTACCAGGAGAACATATGAAATAATTAATTCAACTCGATAAATAAACTTATACTTTATTTTGTCATAAAATTAATATACATAAAAATCATTATTTAAAAAATATCTGATGATGTTATCCATGAATTTTGACTGGAATCAAAACCTAACCATTTGACAAACATTTTATTTCCGTTTTTTTTTATAATACGTTCAACGAGAAAGGCGTTAGGAAAATCAGTTAATTTAATTTCTTGTTCATAAAAACCACCTAGTATTATTATATTACCTGATCCATCCTTTAGCTGATAAGTTACTGGACTCGTTTGTAAAACTTTTGAAACTGTAAATATTTCCGTTGTCCAATTTGGTGTATATCCTTTACTAAATATATGTTTATACTTAGATATTCTTACTTTATCATTAATTTTAAATTTTGGTTTATATAATGTTCTGTTATTTATATATGTATCAAATTTAATTATGTTTGTATTCATACGAGCTTCACTTGGAGTGCATTTGATTGTTCTATGTTTTGTATTATTATATTTATGAATAATTTTTGATATTGTATTATACCAATTCCATGTACCGGTTGCAGTAAAATGTTTATATATATTATTTTTAAGAGTTTGTATAACACGTTCACAAATTGAACACTTTATAACACTGTATGAACTATAATGTCTAATTTTATATTTTCTCATTAAATCTTGAAATTGAATATTATAAAATTCTGCACCATTATCTGTCTGTAACAATTTTGGATTAGCTTTCTTTAATATATTGGACATACCTTTTGTACATTCTTTCCCTGATTTATTTTTCAGTGCTTCTACCCATACATATTTCGAATATGTGTCTATAACAACTAATATAAATTTAAAACCATAATTATTTTTAGAATGAGATTGCATATCCATTAAATCAGCTTGCCAGAGGTCATCAATAAACCGTGTTATCACACTACGTCTAGGAAATATTTTTCTCGCTGGTCGATGTAGTTCATTAGCTATACACTCTAAGGTTGACATTATTCTATAATATTTCTCTCACGCAATTCTTCTAAAATAGATATAATTTCGTTATTAACACCAGTATTACCAGCATTTTGTGATGATGTTAAAAGATATAATCTAGTTACTAGCTCATTCGGATCGTCATAATAAACTAATTGTGTTTGAGGTATTACATCTTTATATAAACCAGTACCTTTTTTAGATTGCGATGCTGAAGTAAAACTAAACATCTTTTCAACGGTAGGATCTGAAGTCATAGAACTGTTTGCTGCTGGATGAAATTCAAATGGTTCATTTACCACAGTCAGGCCCGGATTAAGGCGTAAGCAGTGTAGGCTTCAGCCTACACAACCACGGATTTAGGGGCACGGGCACTACATACTATCCTTATTTTTTTTTTTTAAACTAGAAAAATTGTACAATCTGTAAAATAATTATTGACAATAAGCACAATACTATCCTGATGTTATTTTTATTTAAATAATATCGGAAATTTGAAATAGTAATAATCAATGCGTTTTGTCGTGCGGTCTTCTAAACCTCGTTTTATTTTTAGATTGTTATTTTTCCGTAGAACCGGTCGCACACCGATAACGTATGTAGAGCCGCAGACGGCAGATAATGCCAGTGCGTTTACTTATTTATATTTGTCGTAGCTCGCCGCCGATGGTCATAAATTGGGTAAAATAGTATAAAATATTAAATAGTATTAGTATTTCGTATACACGCGTCACGTGCATCGAAAATTCGTCCGTTTGATCGTACGTATGTTTTGTTAACACTATTGTAACTTGTACATTTAAATTATAAAGGTTTTACTTTAGTGCGAGTAGTGCGTTTTATATTATACAGTTTAGTGTTCGATATATTTTATGTAAAAATGGATCAGAAACGACATATTAGTGGAGCACAAGCGAGAAAGCGTGCAATTGATAGAAAAGAAAAAGAAGTGATTTTACTTAGTAAAATACCTAGGTTAAATAATTTTTTCAAACAAATAAATAACATTACCCCTAATTGTGTTGAAGGTAATAAACTAGAATCTTCAAATGATATAACTATTACTAATAATTGTTCTACTACTTCTACTTCTATTCAATGTACTGCGTCTTCTTCAGATCAATCATTTGTTGATATAAATGAGGAATCAGAAAAATCTGAGCTAAATATCATTCCTAATTCTCTTACGCAGAATAATACAAATAATTTTAAAGATCCAGCAGATTGGACAAATAGTAATATATTTCGTAATTATATTGCAAAATTTGGATATGATCAGAACATTGATGCAGATTTTACCTCATCAAAACGAACTTATTCTGATTATGATCGTTATTGTAGTAAATCAATCTTTACGAAAAATCGAAAAAACGGAGAAAATGTTTCACGGAAATGGCTTGTTTATGTCAAAATTTGTATTATTTTGTGCTCCATGCAAATTATTTGGATGCAGTACTCAACTGGGAGATGCCGGATTTAATGATTGGAAAAATGGACATTTAGTTATTTCCAGGCACGAAAATTCTTTGGCACATAAAAATAATACATTAAGTTTTATTACATTACAAAGTGATGTAGGTAGAATTGACACTCAATTGGCAACACAAGTGACTGATGAAATGAATTACTGGAAAGCTGTTCTTCATCGAGTTGTTGAAGTAATTAAATTTCTCGGTGCAAAAGGTTTATCATTCAGAGGTGATAATGAACAATTTAACAAAATTAACAATGGGAACTTTTTGGGAACGTTAGAGTTACTTGCTAAATTTGACCCTTTTATTGCTCAACATATAGAAAAATATGGGAATAGAGGAAAAGGAACTCCGTCTTATTTATCATCCACAATCTTTGAAGAACTTTTACTTTTGATGAAGAATGATATAATTAAAATTATATTAAAAGAATTAAAAGCAGCCAAGTATTATTCTTTAATTGTTGATTCTACACCTGATATAGCAAACGTCGATCAACTTGTTATTGCATTAAGATATGTTTTACCTAGTGGTGTACCTGCAGAAAGATTTTTAATATTCATTCCAAACAGTGGTCATAAATCTGAAGAAATGAGCAATGTTGTAATGGATTTTCTTAATTCACACAATATACCAATTGAAAATTGTCGTGGCCAGAGCTACGACAATGCGAGGAATATGTCAGGTCAGTATTCTGGATTGCAGTCAAGAATTAAAAGTTTTAATTCATTTGCAGAGTATGTACCATGTTCTGCACATTCTCTTAACTTGGTCGGAACATGTGCAGCAGAAAGTTGTAATTCTGCTACTTCATTTTTTATGCTTCTCCAGGAACTATACAATTTTTTTTCTAGTTCTACTGCACGTTGGGACATTTTAAAAACATATTTGAAGAAAAATCTTAGTGTAAAAAATTTATCAGTAACTCGCTGGAGTGCTCGTTTTGATGCTTGCCATGCTTTATTTAATTCTTATGCATTTATAATTGAAGCTTTGCGTAGTATAGTTGATAATCAGAAAGAAAAAGCTGTATATAAAGTAGAAGCTAATGGGTTGCTTGCAAGATTAAAAACTTTAGAAACTGGTTTAATGATATGCATATGGAATTCAATATTAAACAGGTATTTTTCACTCTATAAATTAATTATTTTTAAATAATAAATTATGCTTTCATTTATTTTATTTTATTAGGGTCAGCTTAATAGATAAATAAATTAATATAAAGTTTAATATGATTTTAGTTTTAATGCTACAAATAAAAAATTACAATCAACTGACATTGATCTTCATATAGTATTAGAACTATATAATGGCCTTGAAAATTACTTGGTACAGATCAGAGATGATTTTGATGTTTTTGAAAATAAGGCTGTAGAAATTACTGGTTGTTCGGAGTATGCCAAAGATTCCAAGAGAAAAAAAAAGAGAAAGGTATGTTTAACTTATTAATTTTAAAATACACGTAAAATAATTTGAAAAAAGTCATAAACATTAACAACATTAAAAACTATTTTTTTTTTTTAGGCTATGGCTGATGAATCAAGATCTCAACCTCTCACAGAAATCACAGGGAAAATAGATTTTATTAGAAATGTATATTATGTGATCATTGATACTCTTAAATGTCAACTTAGTTCAAGAAGACAAGCTTATGAAAAAATATCAGATATTTATGGGTGTATACCCACATTGTATAAAACACAGAGTTCTATTGTTATAAGGAACACATGTGAAACTTTGGCAAAATATTTTATTGATGATGTTGAAAACTCAAGCTTACTTATAGATGAGTGTATTCTTTTTTCAAAATTAATTTCCACAGATAAAAATGTAAAATCTGTTCTCTCTATGTATAAGTACATCAAGACCAAAGAATTAGAGTGTATGTTTCCAAATTTAGAAATAGTTATGCGTATGTACCTTAGTACAGCAGTTTCAAACTGCTCAGGCGAAAGAGCTTTTTCTGTACTTAAAAGAGTAAAATCCTACTTGAGGTCAACCATGAAGGAGGAAAGACTGAATGCATTAGCAATATTTAGCATTGAAGCAGAATTGGTTGAAAAATTAGATTTTAATGATACTATTAACACATTTACCCATCAAAAAGCAAGAAAAAGAAAAGTATAAAATAATGGTTTGTTACTTTTTGTAAAATGATTATTTTATATTTTTATATATCTAAAATATATTTTGTTTAATTTTAATTTTATGTTTTTACTTCTTTTCACATAGGTATTATGACATGTACATATTGATGTGGCTAATAAACCTAAAATAAAGTTTTATTATTTATTCAAGTATCGAGTAGAGAAATGTGTACAATATTTTTTTTAATTGGGGGCACCAAATTTTTTACAGCCTATGGGAACTATAGATCTTAATCCGGGCCTGACCACAGTTGTATTATTATGGATATTACTACGTTTAGCGTTCGAACTAGATATATGCTCGTTAAATGGTACCAAGTTCATTCGAGGAGTTTTAGTGTTATTAATTTTAGATATTTCTTCGTTTAACTGTTTTTCTTCATATTTCATACGGTCATACAAAGGTTTTACAACAGTCGCCCATTTATGATATTTTGAGGTTTTAGGTTTCCCGTCTTCTTTCAAATGAACTCCAGAAGTTTTCAAAATTTGATAATAAGATACTATATCTTCTATAGTTGCATTTTTCGGTTCCTTCTCACATAATAAAGACCATAGACCTATAGTCCATGGATAGTATGCATTAAGCAATTGTAAGTTACCGTGACTAAAAGTTATAGAGTGTTTTCCTATTTTATATGTATCAATGGCTTTATCATAATGTAAACCATAGGATTTATCATATCGTTTTGATATAGGACGTTTATTATTTAAAAAATTTACAAATGATGAATTTAGATTATCATCATTATCTTCATCACTAGTATATAAAGTTTCTGTTTTTTTTAGTTCAGCTGACTGTGAGTTACATAAAGTATTTTTTTCTACTCGTGAACTCAATGGTACAATTATTGGTTTAAAAGCTTTACGGAAATAATTTTCGGAATCTATAACACCACGTTTCATTTCCATTATTTTTCGTTTAATATTATTCTTTGAAGCTATTAAATTTCCTAACAAAACTTTTTCTTTGTCCATTGTAAATAATAAGCTTGATATAACTGTTTTGTATGACTACTGATGATACTATGTAGATAATAACAGTGTTATGGTATATATAGATATATATATATATATATAATACCAATTTATTTTATTTTAATAAACGTATGAAAACCACATCTATATCTTCCTTCATTCATATCTCGAGTTTTATCGATAACCATAAATCCATAATCATTATGATTCCAGCAGAAATGAGAAATTTTCCGAAATTCTGAGAAATCCATATCTGCTGACGAATGATCGTTGAATATAAGTCGTAAATTTGTATCGTCTTGTTTCAAAACCATTAAAAAATTTGAGTTATCTCTTACTAGCTGTTTAGATATTTTAGAATATGTTTGTGCCAAATAAAATACAGAGCTGGCACCTGAGTGTCTGCCAATGCTAAAGTACTCCCTGATTACAGATTGTGGACCACATATTACATCATCAAAAATTATAATAGAATTTTTCTTAGTTAAGCTTGGTTTTATAACCTTATCAGCGCTTGTAAATATAAAAAAATTGGCACCTTTTATATCATCTATTATTTTTTTTAATAAAACATATTTTTCCTGATTAGAGGTTTTAGAGTATAAATAAATATTTTCAAATCTTAACCCGTTTGCATGAGTGATCAGATTATACATTATATTTGTTTTTCCTGAACCGCTGGGTCCAACTAGTATAGCACGTATAGTATCAGGTAATAACGAACCGTGTCTTGACGGTTTTTTTACTGACTGAACATCTACATTTACAACATCCAATTTAACTTTTTGTTCAATTAAATCCATTTTTCTTATAAATACTCTAGAATTTTCAATTTGTAATCAGTTATAGATGACGCGTTCAACTCATAAGTACAAATCAGTTAAGACTGGGAAAGGATTTACAAACTTCCTTATAAATAGTCTCCCATTTGAGGCCCATGTTTCAGGCTATCAGTATTGTGGTCCTGGTACAAAAGTAAAAGAAAGACTAGATCGTGGTGATAAAGGAATAAACCCATTGGATGCTGCTTGTCGTGATCATGATATTGTGTATGCTGCGAGTAAAAATTTAGACGATAGACATAAAGCTGACAAATCGTTAGAAAATCGTGCTTGGGAAATATTTAAGTCAAAAGGTACTCCTAGGAAAGAGAAATTTGTTGCATACGCGGTAACAAACGCTATGAAAGCTAAAAGAAAAATAGGTATGGGTTTAAAAGGGAAGCGGAAACGTACTATGAAAAAAAATGGTATACTAGCGGCGAAGAAAAAAATAACCTTAAAGAAAAAGAATAGTGGTAAAAGACTGATTTTAGCACCAGGGCAGTCTGGAGGAGTAATTCCCTTAATACCTATATTTGCAGGTTTGTCAGCACTTGGTAGTTTGATGTCTGGAGGTGCTAGTGTGTATAATGCGATTCAGAATTCGAAAAGAAAAAAAGGTAGCGGCTTATATTTAAAAAACAATGTGTTAAGAAAAAAAAACTGATGATCACGCTACCTGACAGACCACTTTCGTCTCAAGATATTATAAAATATGTTAGTAAGTTGAATATCAATCATTTCCGTGGAGTCTTTTCACGTGATAACTTACCTAATAAACCACATGCAATTGAATGTGGTGTATTAAACTTAGACATATTTTCAGGTGATGGAAGTCATTGGGTGGCGTTTTATAAAAATAATGATAAAGTTGTATATTTTGATAGCTTTGGTGATTTACCTCCACCAATTGAATTACAACAATATTTTAAACAGTTTAATATACTATACAACTATTCTAATTATCAAAATTTCAATACATTTAACTGCGGTCATTTAAGTCTTGAATTTTTACAATGTATGAATCAGTTACATTAAGTTTGGCTGGAAATACAACTATATTATTAACAAATTATTTTCCGTCTCTAAACGTTTACAAGGATTTGAAACATAATTAGCTCTATAAAAGTAATGTGTAATATAGCATATGGGTCATTCAATAACCAACTCCAAAGTCATTCAATCTCCGTTAAACCTTATATATTACAGATTAAACAAAACAGGTATTGATTCAATAACTGTTCAGTTAGTTGATTAAAACAATAATCCGATTAATAATTTTAACGAGTCATTGATAGTTGTTCTGTATATTAAATTATATCTCAGATTTACAATGCACGAGTCAGTTACTTTAAGTTTGACAGGAAATACTACTACATTATCTACAAATTATTTTCCATCTATAAACCTTTATGAGAACTCGGAAATAGCTTTGTTATGCTTGCAGACATTTAATTTATTTCCGAATATTAACAAAAATAATAATAAATTCGCTATAGAAGTAGTTGACCATAATAATAATAAAAATAAAAATTTTTTGATGTGTTATATTAGACTGGAAGAGGGATGTTATGAAATTGAAGATATTAAGAATCGAGTTATTGAACAAATAGATTACTATAATAAAAAATTCAATGCCGAGTTAACATTTGACATTTCGGTTGATCCTAATGATTTCAGATCATATATAAAATGTAATGGGATACTACACTTTGAGATTTTACATAGTATAGCACCTGTATTAGGTTTTGAAAAACGAGAATATGGACCAGAGTTTGAAATTCGTCGATCGGAAAAAGCTGTAAATTTAAACACAATTAATTCTATAAAAGTAATGTGTAATATAGCTCAAGGATCATTCAACAACCATCTTCAAAGTCATTCGATTTACGAGTTTTTCCCGAGTGCAAGGACAGGATCTAAAGTAATTCAGTCACCATCAAATTTAATATATTACAAATTGAATACGACACATATTGACTCGATAACCGTTCAGCTGGTTGACCAAGATCATAATTTGATTGATAATTTTGGTGAGACATTAATAACAATCGTGTTGCATATTAAACGTTACGGGTCTTGAGATGGGATTGAAATTCAATATAAGCCCACTACTTCGGATTAGTTCAACTAGTCATACGACTAAAGTGATACCGGTAACATCAAATAAAGTAAAAAAATTGACGAACAAAAATAAAAAACTTTTACAAGCTCTGGGTTATCAATTAAAGCATAATGCCTGAAAGTGATATTTTAGATATAACTACACAGTACGAAACAGATTCTAAAATTATGAAAATTGAATATAAAAATAGGTGGACAACGAGTATGTAATCTCCCCGTGATTTATGTTACGGTAAAATCAGTGTGCACGAGGGAGACATTCTCCCTTGAACTTAGCGAAATTACCGCGGCGAAAAAAAAAGCTGGCTGTGAACATACAAATATATACTACTATCATAACAAGGTGGATATATATATATATATATCCACCTTGAATCATAACCATCCTATACATAGAATGCTCCGCCTCCTTAACACCACCTAAAACTATATTTCATGTTTATTTAAAATAATACTTCTTCGTATATTAGTTTTATGGCCACATTCAGAATTAGGATGCTGTAATTTCTTTCTTTGATTTATATTAAGCTATTATTATGTTAAATTTAATTATTATCTATGTTATCTACAATTTTTCACATTTATACTATAATTTTTGTCACTAACTGTATTTTACCAATATGTAAATGCCGACTGGCGTCTATTAATCAATAAATAAGTATTAATTATTTTGTATTGTAATACAATAAATTATTTTGTCAAATTTTTGAGTTTGTGTTTTATTTTTTAAGACCTGTTTTATTACAAAAATTAAAAATACCTAATTATAAAAATATTATATTAGTTCTTTTACAAAATTGTAAATGGACTAAAAATGTAAATATTTTTTTTTTTTTTACAATAAGAACCTAACCATCCCTATGTTTATGTAAATGTAATGTAAGCCACATTGTGTCTATAAATAATGTACAAATATTTTATCAATACATTTATTTTCATTAATATTGTAACCTGTAGAAACATGTTCTGGTTTTACAGAAACATGCTGAAGATTTGTTTTAAATTTCAAAACTTTAATTCATTAATAGGTTTTAATTTTTAGTCCTTTGACAAACTAGCCATTGTGTGTATTACGTCACTAGTTATTTTGCTAATTAACTACATTTGTATTTTATTAGCCAGAATTTATGATAGTTTAAAACTATTGAAGTTGTAAGTTCAACTGTTTTGTTTTGAGTTTTTAAATATTCACAAGTTTTAATATTTTCTATTCCAAATTTGAAGTCATATTAATTAATTTATTTATTACACCAAGTATACATCTATTTTAAAATTAATTAAGTGAGTATTTTTCTAAAAACTATATTATATGACAAAAACAAATATTAAAACTATGCATAATTATTATTAGTAGTAGCACCATGTCATCCCGTACAATGAATAGAAAACGTAGTAGTATTTGGTACCATTTCACTGCATTAGATAACGTCAAGGCAAAATGTAATATTTGTTCAGAAACAAAAAGTTTTAATGGTGGCTCAACAGGAAACTTGTTACGGCATATTAAGACCAAACACCCAACAGTACCACTGGAAAGAAGTAAACGGGTAAATTAATATATTATATAAATTAATATATTAGGGATCTACAATGCATCTAATGATTTTTTACACTTACATCAATGGAATTCACCGACTTTTTCGCGTGATATGTTAATATTTTATCTCCGACAATAGTAAAAAAATAATAATAAAAATTAATTTTAAAATCATAGGACGATGATTCAAACTCTGGCTCAATTGATGACCCACTGCCATCAACTTCCTCAACAAATATGGAAAATCAACCTAGTTTAGGAACAATTGCACAGCCTCCAAGGCAGCAAAACCGTAAGCAAATGACGATGACAAACTTTGTTCAAAGACCAATTACAATGAGTAAGTCAAAGGCAATTGACCAACAACTAGTCAAAATGATTGTAAAAGAGTATCACCCATTCAGTGTTGTTGAGGATAAGGAATTCAGAAATTTGATTCAAATGTTAAATCTAAGTTATATCATACCATCAAGAAAAACTGTCACCCAGAGCTTATTGCCTCAAATGTATGAGATGACCATTGAAAAAGTTAAAAATCAATTAATAAATGTTTCGGCAGTTTGCATGACAACAGATGGCTGGACTTCATTAAATAATGAAAGTTTTGTTGCAGTTACAGTTCATTTTATCGACCCTTCAAATGAAACACAGCTGTCATCAGTATTGCTAGGTTGTACCAATTTCCGTGAGAGACATACTGCAGAGAACTTAGCGATTTTTTTAAGAAATATTGTAGATGAGTGGAATTTGAATAATAAAATAGCTGGTGTGATAAGTGACAATGCTAGCAATATTAAATCTGCATTACAAAAATGCAACTGGTGGTATTTGTCTTGTTTTGCTAAATTTAAACACGTTTTTTAGACATTTATTATAATTTTTGCATTATATTATTCTAGATACACAACTGATTTTTAATCAAAAAGCTAAATCTCCCACTGGATTACTAAAAGATGCTGATGATAGTCTTAGTAACACATTTAACACATCAATTCTTTAAAAATTTATTTTATTATTTTATTTCATATTCAGGTCTTATTCTCGCCCAATATTCTCCTCTAACTCATGGCAGACACTCATCAAGCTCTCCAAATTATTTTCATTCAATAAATGATAACAATTTTGGTAAATTCATACTTATGAATACGTTTTTTCCTATGATTTAGAAAAACATACCAGGTAGTGATAATTAATATTCTAATGTTTTGTTCTAGGACCAAGAATTAGTAATTATATTGTAAGTCCTTATAAAAATGATGTAGCTTCAGACAAGGAGGAGAATGATGACCAACATAGTAAATTATAATAACTGAATTTAAAATATGAAATTGTTACATTATATTTTAATAACATTACTTTATTGTCAATATTAGGTGTAAGTCCTGAAATGTTTTATCAATCACCAGTATTTAAAAAACTTCCTTCATCAACTCAATGTAACATTCTCAGTAGTGGAGGAACTGGTAAAATTATAGGACTTTTTAATTTTATTTTAATAACCCAAATGTATTATAGTCTTTATAATTTAGAACATGAATCACAAATTGTTCAAAACCATCATAAAACAGAAGGGACTTCAACAAAACACATTGATCAAAACACTAGTATGTACATCTAACATTATTATTTTTTTAAATTTATAGTTAATTTAATTTTATAATTTATTATTTATTATTAAATTAATATATTGTTTTAATCAATATTAATTGTGCTTTTATTTTCACTCTTCAGAATATTTACAAGCACTTTTGCGGGGCCAAGCTAACATAATTAGCAAACTTGATGAACTTCTCGAGAGAAAAGCAACAATGACAGACCACCAAGAAGATGACTCAACTTTTTCTTCAAAGTATAAAAAGTTATTACCAGCTGCTAATGAAAACCAATTAAAAGAATTAGAAAATGAGTTGAAAAATAGAACATTTGTTGGAAACTTAGTAAGATTAAGTGATTTTAATTATAAGTTTAATTGCAAGCTCTTATGTCAATATTATTAAAGTTTGATCGCTTCTAATAATATTGTATAACATGATTTTTATTTAATGTACAGTGTACTCAATATAAAAATTACGGCGGGCAAGATTACACAGTACTATTGAGGAGAATTTTAGAACACACTATAACAGATGAGTTGGGTTGTGAAATTAATTTCACTGGAAAAAAAAGAAATAACAATGATAAAAAGAAAATTGGCTTTGTGAAACTATACCTGTATCAATGTATTTTAGGCAAGTAATGTTGGTTATAATATTTAAACTTTAGTCGGCATTTATATAACGACCATCATTTTTATAATTTAAACAATGTTGTATAGGTGTCTCACAAGGATTTACTATTATTGATATATCATTTGCGTGTAAACAATTAAATTCTGTTTTTATTTTTTATGTATTTTAAAATATAACACTTATTAATTTAAAATATATATTATATGTATTTGTAGAAGTTAATCCCACATATATTATGTTTTTGTTAAACGTTTAAATGAATTACTAACTTGAAATTTTTTTACAAAAATTATGTGGGTTTTTTGCGGGATTAATTAATGCAGCATAGATATTTGCACAGAATTACTATTAGGTACTCAATATAATTTACAATATATTTTTAGTGATATCAGTCACCAAGTACCACTAACTTTAAAATCCCAGTAATTTAAGAGATATTTTTGGAGTTGAAAAGTAAATAAAATTAAACATTTTTTAAATGATGAGTTGTGCATTTCTTTATAAATTTATCATGGCTACCGGTTATTAGAAAGAGTAGAATCTTATTAGGATTTATACCACCAAGGTTGCTGTAGAAGTGTTATAACTTATAATTAAAGTCTCAATAATATATCATGAGGATGTGATTGTATGTTATGGTTGTATTCAACTTGATATTTATTAACATAAAATATTTATACACTTTATTATATTTTACAGATACTGTTAAAAAAAAATTTCCATCCACTACCCCCGATGCAATAAATACACAAATAACAAGCTTCTTACGTCACTCAAAAGAGAGATTAAAAAAAAAATTAGAATGAATAAATTCAAAGTTGTTTATTTTTATTATAAAATTAATAAAATGAAAGTTTTAACAAATATACATTTTTAATTGTTTTTCAAACTAAAAATATTTAATTTAATGTTAATACATTACAATGCATTACTGAGTTGATAAATAAGAAGCATCAAATAGTATTGTACACAAACTATAAACAAACTATACACAAACAATAATTTTACTATTGCTATTATATGCTTCTTTTAAAGGATTCCTTTATGCATCCTTCGTAGGAGTCCTACGGCTATCCCACGAAGGACTCCCTAGGAGTCCTACAGCTATCCCACAAAGAACTCCTGAAGTGCTATCCTTGTGGCATGCATTCAAAGATTGTGGGGACAGTCATGGGAATCCATTAGGAGTCCCTACTTTCCTAACAAGGACTCCGTAAAGAATTCTTAAGGACACCTTGTGCTACGAGGGATTTTGTTTTTTCCCCAATTCCAAGTATAATTTATTTATTTCAACCGACGCGGCACTTATACCAGTTATTGCTGTTTTTACGACGGTTGTTTGATTTCTCAACACATGAATCATTCGTTCATTAGTATTTTCTATTTTACCTATTTGCTCGACTGTCTCCCTAGCACAATCGTCATCACATACCCCGAATAATGTTTTCATCGCGGATCCCATGAAATTCATTAGTCCCCGTTTTTCCTAATTGGACCTGTAGTGGTCTGCCCCGTAGTTTCCGTTTCATATCTACCTATTGATTCGTACATATTTTCTCTATGAATTGAAATTTCTTTAAACATAGTTTTTAGAATATTATCGAATCTCAAACAAATTTCATACGCTGACAATTTGTCTTTACATCGGTTAGTCATTACACCTATCTCATTGTATAACTTATCGTGTCTATCATCATAGTTTTTAACGGTAAATACGTAATCAGCTACCAATTCGCACCTGTTAACCTGACTATTCCGTTGTTTTCATAATACATCATTGTTTGATTTTTAAATTCTTCCACCGTATATGGAAGTTGTCCTTGAACGATTGTTATTAAAATAAACCTAAAATATATATATACATATTAATATTGGTTTCCAATAATTTTTCTCTATGACACGTAACCCAGGTATTCTCCTCTTGGTTCCGGTCCTTTCAAATACGCTATTCGACTGTTACAGTCCATTAAAAACCTCATCCATTTATCTTCCTTCGGCCATGTCCAGGCTCTGTCCCTGGTTTCGCTGAAACTTTTTATCGCAGAGCCCGCCATACGCTCGAATAATTCTAATTGTTCTATAGTTTCGCTTCCAGTGAGATTCGGAGGTTGCTCGTTCCAATAGAATATAGTCGCAACACCCACCGGTCTCCTCCTGGTTGCTCTACAGCACACAATAGAATTTTACACGTTGTTATTTTCATAGCATAAGCTTGTTTCGTTGTTTTTTTTTTCTACATTCAACCCTATATTAATTTAATCTATAAAAATTTTTATATATATTTTTCTCTTTTTGCTTAATATAACCTAATTTTAAATTACCCAATTTCTTTAGTTAACTTAGTCTAGAATTTGTTTTTTTTAATTACTTATTTAATAATAAAATTTTTTCCCTTTTATTCTACTTCCTCTAATGCCACATTTTCGTGATCATCTTCTTCTGGATTTATATTTCTATGACTAGTTCTATCTCCGCACTTGTATTGGTATAATATATATATTACTACGATATTTATTATTAATATTGCTATACCCGTTGCTATTATTATTTCATAGTGCAATCTGGTTACGTTATTTTCCTCAACTTTTATTATGGTGTGGTTTGCTACTGTACTAAACCTTTGTCCGTAGTTTTCTGGTGAATGTAATTTTGGCATCTTCCGAAGAATTTCTAATCGTTTTTTCCAACGAATGTTTTCTCTTGCTTTTCTTTCCTCATCGGTTTCGGGTTCCAGTAAACTTGTGTTACCTCGGGATTTAACCATTTTAACTAAAATGTCATACGGATTTATTGTTGGTACGACGTCTTCCAACGTTGTGTTTGTTGTTATAATTAGTTTTATGCCGTCCCTTGGCCTAAATTCCTGCCTTGTTTCGCTACTCTTTTTGTCTATTTGTTTTGATTTTTCATATATGGACATACCTGGTTATATTATTTTTACTTGGTGTATTCTCTTCATAATTCCCTTCCGTTGTATATTCATACAAAAGTTCGGTGTTACGGGTATTGGTAGTTTCAATTTTTACGTTCACTTTTATCTCTTCTGTTGTCATTTGTTCAGATATTATAGTTGTATTAAAATGCTCCTGCTCGCTGTTTACTATGGTAACTAATGTTTCATTATGCATATCTGTTGTCACTATCTCAGTTTTGTCTGTATGATTTGCTAATTCAATCAAGTTGTATGCTCTCATTTTTTCTGTCGAGCTTTCATAAGTTATATTTAGTTCGGTTTCACTTTTGTTAGCTATTAATTCGCTCCCTTTATCCGTTGTTAATTGTATTCTCGTTTCGCCCTTCATGTTAACTGTGGTTAATTTCTCATCGATAGATTTATTACTATGTTTAGTTATTTCAATTTTTTCTTCACACTTCCTACTCTCATTTTTCTCTATAGGACTCCTATTCAGCGTCCTAATCATGGGTTCAAATGTTAAAAAATATGTTTTCATTTTAAGTTTTATAGTTTCGAACATTTCTCTATTATTTGCATCATATATTTTTACCGTACAGATTTCATCTACTAAATACACTATCTCTTTATTAAGTAGCCGTTGTCTTTCACCCTCTGTTTCTACGCTTTTACATACCAGTCGCAACGAACTCACATTACAGTATTTGTTATTAGAATACGGTATGTTAATCTCGTCGTTACGATAACTCCATACATCCTCTACCGATACACTTCCTGTGTGTTCGTCTCCCGTATACTTAAACATAATTTTGGTTTCCGAAATTCGATCATCTGAAATTTCCTCTTGTCCGTGTGCTGTCATCAACCATATTAATCTACAATATTATTTTTATTACTCCATATTACTTTTAACAGTACCCCCTAATTATTCACTTATTCTAGTATATTCTATTTCCTTATTATTTATATATTTTAATTTATATATAATTTACATCTCGTTTTATTATTATATTTTTTTTCTCACATTTCACTTTTTCACCAATAATATAATACTCCTTCTGGCTCTGGTATATACTCCATGTATTCAACCAGATCTCTGCAACATGATCTACTAAAGTTGGTATCGTCATTCGTCGTCCAACATGTCAATCAACAATTCTTCTATACTTCGTGTAATAACCGGTATCTCCGGTTCTGGAAATGGTACACTCATCACTCTATTCGCTACCTGTATGTGCTCATATAGACATTTCGGAAAATTAACTTTATCGAAAGTTATTTCATCGTGATCCCCCGCGTTGATTGCTTTTTCCAATTCCAAAGCAAAATTGAGTTCCCTAGCCCTAAAATTAAATTAAAATATGTCAACCTTTAATTACTAAAAAAAAATCATTCCTTATGTTTTCCTTCCCCCTTGGAATGTATTTAAATTTTATATTATAGAAAAAAAAATATTTTATTTCTTATTTTTAGTTTTTAATATCATTATCCTTATCATTATCAATATCGTCACTATTTTCAACAATGTTAACGTCTTCATTATTGTCATTTTTATCATAATATTTCTTTACATCGTTCCTATGAACCGTCACATGCTTACGATTCCGTAATATAATTATATTTTCTGAATCTAAAATATCCAAAAGCTCGTATGGTCCCCTCCAAAATGGACTCAACTTATTCCTTTGTGTGTGGTCTTTAAGTAATATTAAATCTTTAATTTTTAATTCCTCAGTATGCTCTTTTTTATCATAATAATTCTTTGATTTTACTTTTCTTTTAACAAGTCTTTCCCTAGCGATCTTATGTGCCTCCTGGAGTTTTTGTTTTAAATCATAGAGTTAATCATCATAATTATACCTAGGTTCTGGATTAGCCTTCAATTTAACCGGAATATCTAATTCTTTTCCGTACAATAACGCATATGGTTGATAACCCGTAGCCGTGTGCTCCGTTGAATTATATACGAAAAACGCGTAAGGTAGTAACTGATCCCAATTATTTAATCCCTTATCTACGTAATGTCAGTGGTTAAAGTGGAAAAAATGTTGAGGGGGGACTAAAGTCACTAAAAATTGAGGAGCGTTCCCGAGTTCTTCCAAAGTCTATATCTAACCAAACTTTTTTAAGAAACCCACTACTCACTAGGTATAATTTGTTTCTTTCACACACCCTTGTAATTTTTTCACAAAAAGTTTATGTTAATAGTATATAAAATCAAATTTTCTCCTAAAGAAATGATTTAAAATATATAATGCCTGCTAAGTAATGTAAAATATAAATTGCAATTCATTGCCTGAAATGTTAAAAAAAAAAAATATGGGTTTACATTTTATTTTTAAACATTTAATTAAAAAAACAAATAATAAATAATTTATTTAAATTATAATATTATCATATCGCATAGGTATTATAAGTGACATAAGCTATGTAAATGTTATAAGTACAAGTATAGCCAGTATGTGTAACTATTTATCTAAACATAACCATAAAGATGTATAAGATTCTTCTTCATCTTTCTTTTTTCTTTTTGGACAACATTGTTCATCTGCAGTTCTTTTCCCTGATAATATCCAAGTTTTAATATAGATGTTGGGATTGAATTTATTAATTGGTGGTCCAGTACAATTAATGAAAGCTAACGATGAAATATGATCACTAGTCAACACACTTCTTTTTGAAGAAACAATTTCGTTCATTGAACTAAAGGACCGTTCACATTCAGCAGAAGAAATAGCCAAAGTCTTTACAGCGGTCATTAATGGTTCAATGTCTGTATTTACTGAAGGATAAGACACTTTGTATTCACGAAATCCTCGTACACTGGCTCTTTGATCAATTTGAAATATTTTAGACAAACGGCTTACATTTATATCACCAAACTGTACATCACAGTTATCAGGCCAATTATCTGGAGAAAGCATGGTTAAATCAATCAATAAATTATTAAATAAATCTTTATAAGGATCAGCTTTATCTAAAATTGATACATGAGACGATTGTGTAGTAAAAAGTCTTTGTTTTAGATTGTCAGACAAACTTCTAAAAAATTGGCCGATTTCAATTTTTACCACAGAATATTTATGTTCTAATATAATGCCTTTAAATTCTTTTTGTTCACAAGCAGAATTTACTTCTTTGGTTTTTTCACCATTTTTATTAGCCATAGATTCCAAAACGCTAATGGTCCGTTCAATTAATTTATGAGCAGCCATAAGAGATAGATCTCTTTTTTGGAGCTGAATGGACAAATCTGATAATTCTGTCAGAGCATCAAACAGTATGCCAAGGTTGTGAACAAATTCTATTGATTTTAAAGTATTTTTCAAACCAACATACTTTGCTTTTTCTTTAGAGCTCCTTTGATCATCCATTATTGCATTAGAAAAATGTTGAAAAAGAGATTCAAAGTTATTCCAAACAGCTTTTATTGTCCGAAGACTTGAAGCTACCCATCTAATTGTAAATATTTTACCTATTTTTAATAACTGTTGATCAATGGAATTAGCACATTCTTTCAACTCATTCATATTTTTTGGTGACATGTGATACAGTGAGTATAGTTTTTCAATAAATGATTGGAAATGATTAATTCCACTTACTTCTTTTAAACAATCCGCAACAGCAAGTTCTAGACGGTGATTACAACAATGCCAAAGTATAATATGAGGAAAACTTTTCTGTAATAATACACCAACTCCTGCTTTACGGCCTAACATGTTTGAAGCTCCATCGCTTACAAAAGAAATTAAATTTTTTTTCAAAAAATGAGTGTCCATACCATATTTTTCCAATACTTGTAATATAGAATCTTTTATAGTTTTAGCTGAAGTATTTGATACTTCAACAATATCAAACAAAAATGTGTATACTTCATTAAGTTCACCAACTGCACAACGTAAACATATAACTAACATAGATTTTTTACTTAATGTTGTGGATTCATCAACTAAAATACAAATTTTTCTATTATTTTTCACAATGTCCATAGCAATCTTCCTTCTCATTTCTAAGGCCAAGTGATCAATAATATTAGAACATGATACGTTAGTCTGAAGTATTCTTCCCATATCAAGTCCATTTAATTCTTGGAGATCTGTAAGTTTTGGCATATCTGTATAAGGGCGTTGATTTTTAGCTATTAAATAAGCTGTGCGAAATATTCTTGCAGTATTTTCTTGATCAGTCACCATCAACATTGAAATATGTTCATCAATAACTTTTTTTTCAGACAAAAATATAACTTTTTGTGCATTTAAATGAGCAGCAGAATTCTTGTGTTTAGAAATTTTTTTTCTTAAATTAGTTTTTTTCTTTTCTAATGTAGAACCTGATGAATAAACTTCTCCATTAGACCATTCAGATGCCACATGTGATCCTTTTTGATTTAATAAATTTTGATTTACATCTCTACAGATCTTACATCCAATATGTTTATTTTTAAAATAAATCCAAGGATATTCTTTAGTAAAATAAGTAATCTAAAAAAATAGAACAGACATTCTAACAGTTTGATAATAATATTTATTTAAATGTATTCATATGCTATAGTATATATAGTACCTATATTTTATCAATGGCTATAGGTACATTACCTATACTAATAATTAATATCAAAACTTAGTTAATATCTTAAAATTTTAAAATTTTAATTGCAAAAAAAAGGTATGTTAAATATCCTGATAGAGGTTTAGATATTTTTATATTATGTTTATATCTTGATACCATATTTTATCAAATACTCATCATTTGCTATATTAAATTGTACATAATAAAAGGAATTTGTAAAATAAATATTTTATATACCTACTTAACAATTTTAAAAAATATATTAATTTTAATTTAGTGTTAGGTGCTAAATACTAAATATAAAATAATTATATATAACTTGTAAAAGTAACAACAATTTTGAAATTTATAAAACCTAAACAATATTGTACAAAGTAAGTAGTTCATTGTTCATACATTCAATTAGTAAGTTTTATTCATAATTAATTAGATTTATTAATTTATTTTGTATACTTAAATGTATTACACTTAAATATACAAAATAAATAAATAAATTGGTGACTTTTTAGAGCTAAAACTACTATAAGTCCTCTACCCTATTCATATCAAATAACTTATATCTACCTGCTTAAAATCCCAGCATTCAGGAAACTCTGATTTAGAGTCTGGTATTATTGGTATTTCAGCGACATATTTTTTGACAGAAGAGACCGTATTTTCTGTACATGGACTTTGAATAATTTGTGCAACATTCTCACTACCATCAGTCTTTTTAATCTTGGTAAATTTGTATTTTAGTAGGCCAGCCATGATACAATTCTGTATAAATTAAAAACTAGGTAACTCAATAACAATTAACAAACTTACCAATGAAATTAATTTAGAATATAAATGTGGTTTGGAATATATTTATTTTAATTATAAAGATCTTCAATAAAAATATAAATTATTAAAACTTATTAACTTACCTACTATATTATATCGTAATAACTTGTAAAAAGTACACTATAGGTAACACCAAAATCAAAAAAATGAAAACTTACCAACTGTCAACTGATGGTAAGTATTAACTAATAAAATTATTTATTGGTCATTACTCATTAAAATCGTTAATCACACTATCACAACCATTCTCAATATCATATCAATAATAGAGCATTAAATAATAATTATCAATAGTATTATGAATATTATGATTTATCATTTATGTTATATTATTGACTATTGTGTGTCTCGCTAAACGGTATTCCCACGTTCTGGCGTTCGTATGTTTCTACGTATAGCCCGAGTACGTGTTATCAGGCTATCTACACGAGCGACCGTGTATCTATAATTAGACACCACTATACACTATATTAGTCACTATAATTTATTATTTAATAATCACATATTGCACGCGCCCCTATCATTAGAAACATGGAGATTATTGACGCGAAATAAAATACGTTTAAATTCGGTGAATAATCGATGTGTGTGTGTGGATGAGTGAGCTATTTTATACATTACTAAAATTTGGTAGCGTCCCCCCGGACTTTGGAGACTTAAATTAAAGGGGACGCATAATCTTACCGTAAATAAGAAGGGGGACTCCGTCCCCCTCCGTCCCCCCTCACTTTAACCACTGCGTAATGTCTTAGATATTCGGCCAAAGTTCGGTGGCTTCTTTCAAGACTTCCATTACTTTGTGGATGGTATCCTGAAGTTTTAATTTTATTAATTTTCAACAATTTACATACTTCCGTAAAAGTTTTACTAAGGAAATCCGTACCCTGATCCGTTAAAATTGTATCAGGTATACCATGAATACACACGAAACTCGTAACAAATGTCTCTGCAACTGTATTAGCAGTATGATTAGGCAATGCTTTACCCAAACTAAACTTTGTTAGATCACATTGAATGGTAAGAATATAAGTATTCCCCATGTCAGTAGTGATTAACGGACCTACAATATCCAAAAATATTTTTTCGAACGGTTTTGCACTCGTTGTTGTAATTACCATAGGACTACGAATATGTTTATTAGTGTTTTTGTTCTTTTGACACGATACACAATACCTAATATAATCCTTCACTTATTTTTTCATATTTGGCCAGTTAAACTGTCGTTTTATTTTTTTCAACGTTCTGTTCACTCCACCATGCCCCCCTATTTTTGAGTCATGGAATTGTCTAAAAATAACCAATTTTTCTTCTCTACTGAACTCTAATCTTGTACAAATAATTATTTCTATATCTGTGTTACGAAAGACGTAACGTATCATAGATCGAGTTCTGGCCCAATCTAGTCCGTCTTCACGTCCTAATTGATTCATTGCTAATTTAGTTAAAGAATGTTTCTCACAGAAATATTTAAGATTTAATAATGCCAAATGCATGTTTTCGTATGTTGCTAATTGCTTCTGTCTTGTTTTCGTTATTAAAAATATTATAGATCTATCTTCGTTTTTAAATCTGACAATGTCGCCTACGTCTTTGTTAGATTCTAACGTTTCGTCCTTTCCAAACCGTTGTTTCAATTCGTAATTAATTCCTGATCTAAAATTATAATGTTTCTCTATCTCAGATACTATATTATATTCCACCGGTGAATCTATTAACTCGCCGTGTACTTCCTTTACGTTTTTATTCGTTATTAACATTGTGTCTGATTTTTCAATAAAATGCGAGTAACTTTCGTTTTTAATTTCGCTAATACTGTACATTCGACTTAATGCGTCTACATTTGCATTTTGTACGCCGGGTTTATATCTAATTTCATACGTATATTGTTCAAGTTCAATACGCCATCTCGCTAATTTAGATAATGGATCTTTTAAATTAAATAACCAAGATAACGGTCTATGATCTGTAAGTATTATAAATTTCCTACCATATAAATAAGGTCGAAATGTTTTTACGCCGAATATAATCGCTAAGCATTCCAACTCCGTAGTTTAATAGTTAAGCTTCGATCTATTTAATGTTCTCGAACTATAAGCTACCGGAAGGTCAGATCCGATTTGACCTTGCGATAGGATTGCTCCCAGCGCTTTCCCGCTTGCGTCTGTGGTTAAAATAAATTCTTTCGTAAAATCTGGGTATTGTAAAATTGGTTCCGAACAAAGAATTTCCTTTAATTTGTCGAAAGCTTGCTGACAATTTTTATCCCAGTTAAATTTTATATCCTTCCTTAATAAATTCGTTAAGTCCCAAAAAACGTTTTATTTGCTTAACATTCTTAGGTACCGGAAAACTCATTACTGCGGTAACCTTTGCCGGGTCTGGACAAAGTCCAGCTTCCGTAACTATATGTCCTAAAAATAACACTTGTCGTTTAAGAAACTCTCACTTGTCTGGTTCTATTTTTAAATTATGAATACGAAAACGCTCGAATACATTAATCAATTTATTATTATGATCGCTTAAATTTTTAGCATAAACTATTATGTCATCCAAATATACTAAACATTTGATTCCAATTAATCCCGATAAAACGTTTGCCATCATTTTCTGAAAAGTTGACGGTGCAGAACTCAAACCCATAACCAGTCTCTTAAAATGATAATGTCCCTGTCCCGTTGAAAAAGCTGTAAGTTCCCGAGATTCTTTTGCTAACGGTACCTGATGGTACCCCGCCCGTAAATCCAGTAAACTAAACAGGTGACATTGACCTAACTGATCCAATATTTCCGTAATATTCGGTAACGGATGAAATTCGTTTAGTGTTACATCATTAAGCGCTCTAAAATCTATCACTATTCTGAACTTTTGTTTTCCCGAAGCATCAGCTTTCTTTTAACTAACAAAAGTGGTGCATTGAAGGGACTCATAGATTTCTCTATAACGTCGTCCTTTTGCATTTGTTCTATCTGTCGTTCAATTTCGCCGTGTTGCGAGTATGGTAATCGATAAGGTTTTTTATAAATCGGAATTAAATCCTTAGGTACTTTAATTACATGCTCTGCTGCTGTAGTACTAGTAAGGTAATCCTCTTCTAAATGAAAAATATCCGAATATTGTTCACAAATTTTTATTATTGATTTGCGATCCTCTGCATTCAAATGATCGCTTCTAATTAAACCTTTTATTTTGTTAACGCGGTCAATGCTATTATTGTTTATATTCGGAATTTCATTAATTTCCGTGTCAATGTCATGTTCATATGATATTTTATGAATCTGACCTACTTTAACGCTCTGTGCTACTTCCGATATATTCATTACACTTATTTTTATTTTACCGTCCCTGACTGTATTATAAATGTTAGCGCAATATACATCCGGTGATAATTCTTGTTTATTTATTAAAATATTTTTATTATTCATATTCTTATCTGCAATCTCTATATTTACTATTGTTTCCGTTCTCGGTTGCAACGTAAAACAAATATCATTTTCTTTTATTTCATTAATCGTATCGTTTATTACTAATATATTATTTGCAATATCTATAACCGCATGATTTGCTACCAAAAATGCGTTACCCAATATTCCGTCTCCGGAAACAGGAAACTGTCTATCAACCACATAAAAATCTGTTTTAAATTCGTTATTATTTATTATTAATTTAATTGCAGTTCGTCCTATTGTAGGTACGATTTTTTCATTAATCCCCTTTAAATAAATTTTCTCTTGTTCATTTATTTTAGTTTCACTTATTAATCTGTTTATTTTAATTAAATTCAAATCGCTGCCCGTATCTACTAATAATTTTATTGTTTCTGTATTAAAGCTTGGTGATGATAGTGTTATATGATTTTGGTCAATTATTGTTGTGATGTGTAAACATCGCTTTGCGATTCTTGCGGGTCGAAAATCTCGTGCACTAACCTGACCCCGCTGGGCTGGCGCACATCCGAGTTTTTCGCCAGATTTGCGTTATTACGTTCATTACGTTGCTTTGTAAAACAATTCGATATTTCATGACCAAGTTTATTACAGTAACTGCAATGTAACGATCTATCACTATTAGAATTATTATTTAAATTCACACGTGTATTATTATTCGATCCATTATTATTATTTATCGGTTGCCTACTTCCGCTTTGTCCTTGTCTATTATTCTGACCAGATTGCCAACAATCTCGAGCAAAATGATTTTGTTTACCACAATTGTAACATCCGGTGCCACTTGCATTGCGATTAGAATTATTATTTCTCTGATTACTAATATTATAATCTTGTCTACCATATCCGCTATTATATCCGCCGCGATTATTACTAAAATTATTATAACCACTATTTTGTTGATTAAAATTATTATTTCCACCGTTTCGATTTCTATACATGTTATTTCCGTTATTCCCCTGATTTTTATTATAATTATTATTTTGACGTTTTATATTTCCATTGCTTTCATTATTCACTCCCTCTCTATTAAAATTCTGTAACTCTACGTTATTCTGTAATTTGTCTATTTTCGCCTTAGAATCATACTCAAGTTCCTCATCACGAGCCATCTGCATAGCTGCTTCCAAGGTTTCTGGATCCCTAGCTTTTAATCTCAATTGCAAATGCTCTGGTAACCCGTTAATAAATACTACCATCGCGATCTTTTTATTTTGTCGCTTTACCCCTTTCGCTTCGCCGTCGTCCAGTTCTGCTGTACTGGCCTTACATAATTTATAATACATTTCTTCGATTCTACTAGCAAATTTCGTTACACTTTCCCCAGGAGCCATTCTCGCACAACTTAACCCTATTGTTAGTGCTCTCTCTGAAACTCTATGTTCAAATGCTCCCTGTAAAATAGATTTTATACTTTCCCAAGTATCTGTTTCCCTATATTTGCATGCTTCTAAAGCATTACCTGCCAATTTTGAATTTATTATTTTTAACAGTAACGGTCTATCCGCAGATGTTACTTCTTTAATTGCTATTTCGCAAGTGTTTATAAATTCCGCCACATTTTTCGAACCAACGCATATTGGTATTATGCTACTCCATTTATCAACGTCCATTTTAATTTTTCTTTCTATTTTTTCTACGCTCTTTTTAACTGCTGATTCCAACTGTACGTGCTTTACAGTAGGATCGGATCGTAAACCTGCCC
>JANEHU010004961.1:0-102851 GCA_027563435.1 Nasonovia ribisnigri
GATAAGGTTTTTTATAAATCGGAATTAAATCCTTAGGTACTTTAATTACATGCTCTGCTGCTGTAGTACTAGTAAGGTAATCCCCTTCTAAATGAAAAATATCCGAATATTGTTCACAAATTTTTATTATTGATTTGCGTTCCTCTGCATTCAAATGATCGCTTCTAATTAAACCTTTTATTTTGTTAACGCGGTCAATGCTATTATTGTTTATATTCGGAATCTCATTAATTTCCGTGTCAATGTCATGTTCATATGATATTTTATGAATCTGACCTACTTTAACGCTCTGTGCTACTTCCGATATATTCATTACACTTATTTTTATTTTACCGTCCCTGACTGTATTATAAATGTTAGCGCAATATACATCCGGTGATAATTCTTGTTTATTTATTAAAATATTTTTATTATTCATATTCTTATCTGCAATCTCTATATTTACTATCGTTTCCGTTCTCGGTTGCAACGTAAAACAAATATCATTTTCTTTTATTTCATTAATCGTATCGTTTATTACTAATATATTATTTGCAATATCTATAACCGCATGATTTGCTACCAAAAATGCGTTACCCAATATTCCGTCTCCGGAAACAGGAAACTGTCTATCAACCACATAAAAATCTGTTTTAAATTCGTTATTATTTATTATTAATTTAATTGTGGTTCGTCCTATTGTAGGTACGATTTTTTCATTAATCCCTTTTAAATAAATTTTCTCTTGTTCATTTATTTTAGTTTCACTTATTAATCTGTTTATTTTAATTAAATTCAAATCGCTGCCCGTATCTACTAATAATTTTATTGTTTCTGTATTAAAGCTTGGTGATGATAGTGTTATATGATTTTGGTCAATTATTGTTGTGATGTGTGAACATCGTTTTGCGATTCTTGCGGGTCGAAAATCTCGTGCACTAACCTGACCCCGCTGGGCTGGCGCACATCCGAGTTTTTCGCCAGATTTGCGTTATTGCGTTCATTACGTTGCTTTGTAAAACAATTCGATATTTCATGACCAAGTTTATTACAGTAACTGCAATGTAACGATCTATCACTATTAGAATTATTATTTAAATTCACACGTGTATTATTATTCGATCCATTATTATTATTTATCGGTTGCCTACTTCCGCTTTGTCCTTGTCTATTATTCTGACCAGATTACCAACAATCTCGAGCAAAATGATTTTGTTTACCACAATTGTAACATCCGGTGCCACTTGCATTGCGATTAGAATTATTATTTCTCTGATTACTAATATTATAATCTTGTCTACCATATCCGCCGCGATTATTACTAAAATTATTATAACCACTATTTTGTTGATTAAAATTATTATTTCCACCGTTTCGATTTCTATACATGTTATTTCCGTTATTCCCCTGATTTTTATTATAATTATTATTTTGACGTTTTATATTTCCATTGCTTTCATTATTCACTCCCTCTCTATTAAAATTCTGTAACTCTACGTTATCCTGTAATTTGTCTATTTTCGCCTTAGAATCATACTCAAGTTCCTCATCACGAGCCATCTGCATAGCTGCTTCCAAGGTTTCTGGATCCCTAGCTTTTAATCTCAATTGCAAATGCTCTGGTAACCCGTTAATAAATACTACCATCGCGATCTTTTTATTTTGTCGCTTTACCCCTTTCGCTTCGCCGTCGTCCAGTTCTGCTGTACTGGCCTTACATAATTTATAATACATTTCCTCGATTCTACTAGCAAATTTCGTTACACTTTCCCCAGGAGCCATTCTCGCACAACTTAACCCTATTGTTAGTGCTCTCTCCGAAACTCTATGTTCAAATGCTCCCTGTAAAATAGATTTTATACTTTCCCAAGTATCTGTTTCCCTATATTTGCATGCTTCTAAAGCATTACCTGCCAATTTTGAATTTATTATTTTTAATAGTAACGGTCTATCCGCAGATGTTACTTCTTTAATTGCTATTTCGCAAGTGTTTATAAATTCCGCCACATTTTTTGAACCAACGCATATTGGTATTATGCTACTCCATTTATCAACGTCCATTTTAATTTTTCTTTCTATCTTTTCTACGCTCTTTTTAACTGCTGATTCCAACTGTACGTGCTTTACAGTAGGATCGGATCGTAAACCTGCCCTCTTAGACTCCCTAATATCAGGTTCAAGTGTTTTATTTAGTAACTCCTTCTCCCTTAGTTCTTCCAAATACTTTTGTTTACTAGATTCTGGCGAATTTTCACACGATTCGTCAGTATTTAAATCAATTAACGCGTCAGTTTTTATTTCTTCTTTTTTATCGTTTACCTGTACCCCTTTATCCTGTGTACTATTTTCGCCTACTGATTCATTCGCAGAACTACCTGAATCGTTATTCATAAATATAATTTCCTCATTAAAATATATTTAACTTAAATTAAAATATTTTTTTCGTTATTCCAAAAAAAATAATCCCTTATGTATTTACCACCAGTAATACACTTTTTATTTATTCTTACAACTATTTATTCCTTACGACAAAAAAAAAATATCTATATTCCTATATTCTTTCATAAATTAAATAATAAATTTTATTTATTATTTACGTATATTATTCCGCGTCGTTTATACGTTATACAAGCTCGCACTACAGCGACACCTTTATTCCACTATTACAACCATTATTCCGTGATTGAAAATTATGTATTATTTTCGGTTAGCTACTCCCAAAATTTGATTCAGAAAATTTGATCTGGTAACTACTTTTCCATACATTAATATAGCTTTAAATATGTTTTTATGTACACCAGTCTCAAATTGTTCAACTGAAAAATCGTTCTCAGCGTTAAAACGTATCAAGAATTATTTAAGATCTACCATGTCATCTGATAGACTTAACAGCTTAGCAGTTCTTGCTATTGAATCATCGATAACATGTAAATTAGATTTTAGTGAAATTATAAAAACATTTGCTGAAAAACAGGCAAGGAGAAAAAATATTTAAATTTATTGGTTATAATATAAGTTTTTTAATATAAAATATATAATATATATAGGGTTTTAATATATTATAAGTGAAATTTGTTAAGTTTTTTTTATTGCAGTGTTAAATAAATAAAATTATGCATAATATGTTATGATTAAATGTTTATTATACCTACTATGTCTAAACTTATTACCTTCATTATAATAATATAATTATTAATAATAAATGTGTAATATGTTTAATTGTTAATGAAAATTCATATTAATAATGGGTATTATTAAATTCGATTAAAGGCGAGGAGATGCATGGCTGTAAACCGTAACGTTGCGCGCTTACATGAAAACAGAAAATCGCAAGTGTTAGAAGGATATTACTTCCAAAACAATGATTTGAACATTTTTTTTGTATCGTTGTTCTTGACTCATTTAAATAGGTGTTTAAAAAAAAAATCATAAAAACGCTAGGTAATTAAACTAAATTTGTTCCTTTATTTAAAAATGAAAATACATGTAATGTTTTATAGTTTGAAATAGGTATTTATAATTTTTATTTTTAACACAAGGCATTCACCCCCCCCCCCTCCCCCCGCCATGACACCAAAAGGGGGGCGGAAATTCATAAGTGCCCCAGGGCGCATTATTTCTAAATACGGGCCTGAACGGCTTACAAAAAGACGAAACGGATGGAGAAAACCTGCAAAAAAAATCCAACCGGCGGCAGGGCGACCGCTACGAACGGCACACGAATATAAATCGCACACCGGCGACTTCAAGAAATCGACTATAAAAGGGGGCTGAAAGGGTTTAAAAACGTTGAAATCGGGTAAAAAAAAAGGAACATTTTCGAAATATGAGACAAAACGATGAGGAAGAGGTGATAATAACGGGACCGTATAAAAATTTGAAAACCGATCGCCGCCGCTGCGAAGATACGCAATCGGACGCGCTAAGGAATCGACGGACCTTTCGGCCGGCGGGCGGTAGAAACGGAGCGGCGTTTAAGTCTTTACTCCAAGGGTACGTTTTCCGTTTCAACGGTCCACTATAGCCAGGGGGCGCCACACGTTTAGCATTTTATAGTATAAAATATTTTATAAGCACTTACAATACGTACTCACGATTACTATGCTATAAGAAATATCGTAGCATTATTTTCATTACTTATCGTTGACACGGTGCGTCAATCCTCGATGTACCGAGTGGTGAAATAATCATACACAGGTTAGGTTAGATAAATCACACTTGTTTATTGAAGATTATAATATATAATACAATTTATATCTGAACCACGTGATGAAGCACAAATGGGTCCGAACTTAACAAAAGTCTCTTCAAAACATCATTATTACAAGCCTCTCGTGAACATTTTCTTGAAAAGTTTTGTCGATACAATCTGAAGTGTTTATTCCTTGCTTCGGCAGCTTCCTCAGATAGTTGACCAATAGGTACTATCGCATTTGAAATAACTGTAGCCCCGTGGATTAAAATGTTGTGTAATGTGGGTTACATAGGCCACAGTGGGATAAAAGTAATTTTAGCACGCCAAAATTATTTTAATACACATTTTATTATTATTATACATTATTTTAACAAAAATCCAAATTCAAAATATCTACATGCTTAGACTGCTTATATCCAACTCTAAGTCACTATTTTCACCGGTTTCATCGGTATCACTGTTTGAACAATTTTCCTCATCTTCGGATTCAAAATCTAACAAATATTTAACTTCTGGAGAAAGCTCATATATTTTCTTTTTACATGTCTTCCGAAGGGATGAAATTAGTGGGTCGGATGACACTAACATCATTTGGAAAAGATCAATATTACTATTTATGCGTGATGATTTTCGAGTGTGATGAAGTCTCAGTCTTTTATACTCTTTGTTACATGCTTCAGCAGCTTCTTCAGATAATTGACCTATTACCAAAAAATATGTTATAACGTATTTACATTTTTAAATTTTAGTAGAATTATATATTTTAGTAAAATTTTGAAATTATCCACCTATTGGTAACAGAGCAGCACGAATAATATGTCCTCCGTGAATTAACACTTTGTGAACACTTGCTGGTAAATAAAACCACGGATATAAATGTACAAACAATCTTGCTGTTTCTTTAGCGTAATCTTCAAATTTTTGATGATTTATTTTATGACCACAAGATATAGTAGTTAAAATACAACTAAATCTAGTGATAAGATTTTCATCGACTCCAGTGATTTGTGCAGATTTACTAGGCTCCTGGAAAAATTTTCTAGCAGTATTTCCGTCATTAGTTGTGCCAGATCCTAAATGACAAAAATAAAATAAATTAGATACTGATATTAAAAATTTGATTTGAACTGATTTTATTAAAGATAATACCATATCTATTAGTAACCCCATTTCCGATCGAAACTTTTCTTGGATATGCTTTTTTTTTGCTGCTACTTGTTGTTTATGTACTAATGAACTAACCTTTAAAAATACAATTTCATTATTCTATATATAATTTAAATAATTAAATACTTATATGTACATACTCGCCACGTTTTTATTTCTATACGATAAGCCACGTGTAAAAGGCATTCTAAAAATCGTATATGAGCATGTAACACAGATAATCCAAATTTAAAGTTTTCCGTTTTAATCTGTTGCTCGAAAACTTGATCTAAATTATTCATTTGTGACGGTTTACATCCACATATATAACATGTTTGACATGATGTATTTGTTACTGCACTACAAACCTGAGGATACAAATATTATTTAAAAATAAGCTACATTTATAAAATAAATTAACATTACCTTGCCATCAATCATTGAAAAAATTAGTGTATGCTTTATAGTTTATGCTTATAATTGATATATCATTAATATAAATAATTGTATTAGTTAATCTAGATATTTCATCTTCAATTTCTGTATAAATTTCGATTGTTTTATCATTATTTTCTTTCATAAAAATAAATTTTAATGGTCGACAAAAACAAGTGGAAGAATATCTAGGATTAGACCAAAGTACAATTTTTTCGTTGTTGTTCATACATTGAAGTCTGAGAGGAACTAGCGATACTGTAAACATACTTGTATCACTTATGTCTGTAGTTTGAAATGACTGTTTATACTGCGAGTGATTACTAGAACCATCACAGCCCTATTTATACAACATTTCAAAATCTTTACATTCATTATTATGTAATATTTCTATACTTGATACAATTCGTTTTGTAGTGTGGTTAAGAATATCTTGAAGTGGTCCATGACAACTTTGTTCAGTATAAACACAGTTTTTTGGGTAACATTCTGTTTTTGCTTTTTTAATATGTTCATAAGCAGGATATATATTGGCATTTCGTTTAATTGCATCGCATCTTCATTTTCAATGCTCTTTTTGGAGTAGACGCACCTTCTTCTAATAGATTAGCTAACGTTCTCTTTCCACTCTTATACAATTTTGATTTCGCTACAAATGTTATTTCTGGCGTGGTGCATATTTTACCTATTGCCGCTGATTTACGCTGCTTACCTCGAATTGAACTTTCTGTGAACAATTTTCTTGGTCTCCCTACTTTTTCTTTAATATCTGTATTATATTGATTTGGAATTTCAAACTGTTTTTGCGACCATAAAACATTTTTTTTTGCAAACATATTAAATGTACTATTGCTAGCTCTCCATTTTCGTACCAATATAACACTAAAATTTCGTATTAATGATTTTATATTATCTTCGTAACTCTCTGACCATGAATGTCGTTCATATTTTTTTTTTAATATGTTCATTAAAAAATCTCTACTTGATACGGAGCGTCTGTTAAGACGTTCCGCGTCGTAAATAAATAAACGATCTGTTTTATGGTATCACGTTATTCTATTTCTAAGTAACTTATTTATACATATATTAGGGTCGAGTAAAGCGTCGATTTGTGTCGACCAGACTTAATTAAGTGAGTCGACACAATTGGGGGCGCTTGAGTGTTTAGTCGGGCGGTAGCCGGACCCTACTCATACATAATAGTTTTTATTAGCCGTTTTATACAATATGGGCATGAGAGTCGGCCGTCGTCGGTACAAGCTCAATTAAGCGGTACCCCGACGACGAACCGGACTCGGGCAGGACAACTTATTTAAGTGCCTGGTCGTAGAGGTGTTGGCCCTGAAAAGGGCCGTTTTCGTAGTAACGTCGAATCTCGGTAATTCTTGCCGGTCGACGTTGACTGCAGCGGTGTCCGTGGGTTGCCGTTGATTCTCGGCGTGAGTCGGTGACCTCGTCGATAGTCGTGGAACGGTAGCCGCTATGTGTTAAGGCTAGTTCAGACTATGCCAGTAATTTAGTCAAGTGGTAAGTGATTTACTAACTACTAAACGGTTTAGTAACTGAAAAGTGTTCAGACACAATAGGGTTTAAAACTGTTTTAGTACAGTAGTATTCGTTTTGGTGCTGTGAAAAGTGATTGCTAAAATGAATAGTTTACAAAAAACAAATTTGAATAAAGCAATAGGACTTATTTCAACGGCTATTTTAGAAGAGGTAGAAGAAGAGCTTAATAAAAATTCAAAGCGAATGTGGATTAGGGAATGGATCAAGAGAAGAGACACATTGGGAGCTACAAATGGTCTTCTTAAAGAACTAGAATTTGAAGACCCCAAAGAATACTTTGCAACGCTAAGAATGTCTGAAAGCTGTTTTAACTTTTTGTTGAAAAAAGTGCAACCACAAATTCAACGTAGTGACACTCACTTAAGAATGGCGATTCCTGCAAAAACAAAATTACAAACAGTTCTATACTTTCTTGCTACGGGATGCAGTTTAAGGACGTTAACACATCTTTTTCGACTTGGAAAATCAACTATTTCAGAATTCATTCCAGAAGTCTGTATAGCCATTTACGAATCATTGCAGGACTTTATTAAGGTAAGAAATAAAAAAATCATTTGAAAACCCATAACCTAGTTGATTTTTAAAAACATTTATTAATTTATTAAAAAAAACCAAAGTTATAAAACAGTATTATCGATTACTTTTAACAAAATAATAATTAGAAATATTTTAATAAAATAACAGTCACTTTTTAACAATTTAAATATTTTAAAACTGAAGTTATAAAAAAAAATATAACAAATTTATTATTTAATTTTCATATTTTAATAAAAACATATTTGAATGCTCTCGCATATTTAAAAATCAACATTAGCATTATTGATTGCAGTTGTAATTATGTCGTTCGTTGTAGTGCTATTTTGTAAACCTTGAAATGACGGCATAATTATTGAGGTAGATATATCTTCCATCGTTGTATGTTGAAGATTATATTGTTGTGTTTGAGGAATTGATTGAGACGAGCATTCTGTATCTTCACGGGACTGACTATTAAAATAACTATATGTTGAAGCAGAACTATAAGGTGAATCTTGTTGAGTGTATGACGATACCGATGGTGTGTTTGATTTCGTAATTATTATATTTTGGTCAGAAGAGTTTTGTAAATGCTGTCTACGAAGTCTATTCAAATAAACCTGAATATGTTCTTGTGCCTCAAGTGCTAATAGTAATGGCATTGATTTTAGTTGTAGCCCTATGTGTTTTCCAAAAACCTCAAACTCGTCTTCTACCGGAGAGTTAACAGCTTCGGTTATCCCTTTTAACTCAGTGACCATAGTCTTAAGTTGTGAAAGTCTTTGCTTTTTATTTTTTGGTTTTGGTTCACAAAATTCAGAGTTCAATGTGCGTTCAGTAGTATTTTCTGTGTGTTCGGTTTCTGTTACAGATATATTATTTTCGTTATCTGTGTTTGACTGAAAAATTAGTAAATAGATAATGTTAATTTTTTTTTTAATAATTTAATATAGGGAACTTAAAGATATTTTTAATAAATTAAAAAAACCCAAATCTAAAAAATGATTTACTTAGAAAAAAAAGAATCAATTAATGGATTTTGTTTTATAAACTTTTTGTTTTTAATTTTATTAGGTAAATAGATTATGCTTCTGAATTCTGATACACTCTTAATTTAAATTTAATTACAGAAAAAATTAAATTAAAAAATAAAATAATTATCTTTATAAAAATAATACTTTCTTCGTTTCACTCATAATCTAAATGTAATAATAATGATAATAAAATACTATTATAAGATTAGATAAATTGTGTATTATGTATTTTTAGGTTCCTGACAAAGAAGGTTGGAAAAATATTGAGATGGGTTTTAAAAACGAATGGAACTTTCCCATGTGCTGTGGTGCTATTGATGGGAAACACGTTATAATTAAAGCACCTCCCGAATCAGGAAGCTTGTACTACAATTACAAGGAATCAAACAGTATTGTTTTAATGGCAGTAGTGGACCATAAATATTGTTTTAGTTATATAGATGTTGGATGTAATGGGAGAGTGTCTGATGGAGGTGTTTTTCGTAACTGCAGTTTGTATCAAGCGTTAGAGGACGGTATGCTACCAGAAGGTCATGTTTTAGTTGGCGACAACGCATTTCCCTTAAAAGAATATTTACTTAAGCCATTTCCTGGAAACCAGTTGACATTAAAACAGAAAATTTTCAACTATAGATTGTCGCGTGCAAGAAGAATAGTTGAAAACGCTTTCGGCATAATGGCCGCTAGATTTCGAGTATTTGAAAAACCGTTTCCATACAGCCCCGAAAAGGTCATTCTTATTGTAAAAGCATGTTGTGCTCTTCATAACTGGCTTAAAGAAACTAAATTACAATATAGACAATTTGAATATACAGTCGATTCAGAAAATTTTGATACTGGAGCAATTGTCCGAGGTAATTGGAGGGACGAGTCAGAGCCGAATGGTTTTGAATCATTGAAAAATAGTTTAGCCAATCATTCAACCAGAAGATCTCAAGACCTTCGTGAAAGATATGCAGATTACTTCGTGGCAGAAGGATCGGTTCCTTGGCAGACAAGGATGGTGCACTAAAATGTACAAATGTACACGTGACTCGGACGATTTTTTTTCTTTTAATGTCAACTTAAGTTATAAACTTTTAAATAATTTAAAACTGTATAGTATAATTTTAAATATGTATTAATAATCTGAATAAACATTCTCCATTCATATTTAATAAAGTATTTATATATTTTGATTAATTATTGTTCACAAAAATCCATGATAACAAAAAAAAATAATAATAGTGCTATTTATATAGTTGTAAAGTATAAAATGATATAAATAGAAATTAAAATATAAAATGTATACTTTAATTCTTACATTAAAACTAAAATAAGTACAGTATACATACCAAATTGCTGTGACTTTCCGTCAACTCAGAATTAATATTACGTAGGGTATCATCTAATATGTTGAACCATTTAATAGATGGTACGTAAATAGTGTCGGTACCTGCGCCGGATTTTTTCGAATCCTTTATTTTTTTTAGCTCTTGTGAATAAGTAGACCTGTTTATGTATTTTAAAATAAGTGTTAAAAGTTAATAGTTACCTATTTATTATTTAATAAACTTATACTGACCTTATGTTTTTAATTTTTAACTTTATCTCTTTTTCACCGAATCCAGGTATATTCATAATTTTTTGTAATTCATTACAAGCAGATAGCTTGGCCTGTTTATTTTTATACAGCAGGCATTTTATGTTCCATAAAGACTCGTGTTTTATATATTCCGAAACAAATTTAAATGTTGTGTCTTCACCCCAACGAAACGTCATCTTGACACTGACAAGGATAACTAATACACTAAACTAAAATAATGCGTTCAGACCACCTATTAGTAATTAGTCTGAAAAGTGGGTATGCTACTCGACCAGAAAAAATAGAAGTAAATGGATCTACTAATTACTAAATTACTAAATAAATTTACTAAACTACTCGACTAAATCAGTCTGTTCATACACGTTTAGTAGCTAAATTACTCGCTACTTGACTAAATTACTGGCATAGTCTGAACTAGCCTTTAGTGTTCCGCGTTAGTCGGCGATCAGGCGCGGTCGCGCGGACTCTCACCGTATGGCGGCGGCGTTACGTGTCTTCGGCGGTCGGGTAACTCGTAGAGCCGCGTGAAGCAGTTGCGTCGTCGAGCTGCAAGTTGACACGGAGGCCCGCCGTGGGATGGTATTGTTGTGGATCGTCGATGGGCGGTTGCTGCTTATAGCCGTGGGGCGGCGCTGGTGTCGTCGGTTACGGGTCGGCACGAAGGTCTGCCGTATAGCGGCACGTCGTTTCACGTCGGCGGTCGGGAGCTGATTGAAAGCCGTGGAGCGGTATTCTGGTCGGCTGTGGTCGTTGGTGGTCTTGGTCTTGGTCTTCCTGTCTTCGGAACTGGTAGTGTTGTTGATTTTTGAAGTGTTGAAGGTTGGAATAAGACTGACTAGATTGTCGAAAGTGTCCGGTATTTATACACTTTTCGACAATCTAGTCCGTCGCTGATTGGTCCGCGCGTTTCGTGTTGACAGATGAATATCACACTGTTGTATTGTCGTTTCCCTTTACTAGGTGTGATTTTCATCTGTCAATCGTTCTTATTGTAACTAATTGTTGGTCTTGAAAAAGACCGTTTTGTAGTTGCCGGTTTATTCCCTTACATACTATCATTTGAACTCGCTTGAGTAATTAAAATATTATTTTCCCTCAATTTACAAAACAATTCCATATACGTATAGTTGGTATTTGATTCTTCATGACTTGGACCAGCTAAGAAGAAAATTAAAATTAGGATACATCGGACATTTTCGGAATACCATATGTATACAAATAAAAAGATACGTATTCATACTATAAATAAAATATCAAACTGTAAAGTTACTACGAGTTACAAAAAAGTTATATATGTTCAGGGGCGGCTCCAGAGCCTAGGTTAGGGGGGGGGGCAAGTTATAATTTCACTAAATCTTATAACAAAAAGAAAACAACAATTTTTACAACACAAATTCAAAACGTCTATTTTTTAAATTTGCGAAAATATCTATAATATTATCTATTTGATCTAAAATATGTATTTTATTATGAACATTAAGTAGGCATAATGCTGATAGTCTATCTTCACTCATCCTTGAGCGAAGCCAGGTTTTCAGTCTCCGAAGTGTGGAGAAACTCCTTTCGGCAGAGGCAACACTAACTGGTAAAGTTGATAATATTTGTAATAATTTTTTAATAGTTGAAAACACATCTTCATCACAGTGCATGTATGATTCCAAAGCTGTACATGGACGTTCTGTCATCGGTTGTTGTTTCCATTTGTGAAGCCACAGACAAATTTCACCTAAACCAAATAATATAAGTTGTCATGGCGATGCTACTTACTATTAACAATTATAATTAAATTGTATTATTAAAAATAATAATGGTACCTTCTAACATATCAACCATTACATGTTCGGAAACAGTGAAAAGAGGTGAAAACTTTTTTGCTACTGCAATGATTTTCTTAGATATTTTTTGTCTGTCCCAACCATCAGTGTCGTTTAATTTAACAATAATACTTGGCATAAGCAAACGCAAATCAAATGCTTCCAATGTCTCTGTTGATAACCTGTTGGTTATATCTGATTTTATAGCATCCAATAATGGAACATAAATGCTACGCAAGTAGAATTGTTCAGCATCCGTGGCAGGGTAATTATCACGATGTATTTGAGTTTTTGCTATTCTTGGCATTTTGATATCACATCCAATTTCTTCTGCTAAACTACTAGCGTTCAAGAAAATTGTGTGAAATTCACTAGCACACATTGTTCGTTTTTCTTGAAATATTTCCTTTATTCCTTCTATTGCAGAAGAAGCACTAGCTAAATCTAAAGATGTTGATTGTAGAAGTCTAGATACAGGCAGCGTTAATTTTAAAATATCAGTAGTTGATAAAAGGGAAATTATAAAATCACTGTTGCTTATAGCTGCTAATAATATAGATGCTTTTGAAGATGAGTTTCGATCAGCCCACTTGGAAATTACAGTAAGCGCTTCAATAACCTGTAACAAATTAAAATTTTAAATAGAATATTAAAATATGCTAAATGCTATATAATCATATAAAACTTCATAAGAAAATATTTACCTTTGGAAGGGCAGATTTAAACTGTAGAACACCATCATGCATCTCTATACATCTTGTTTGACACAGTCCAGTCAGTTGTTTTGCAGAAATATTCTCTAATACCAAATGCCTTTTTGCCGATGCATTAAAAAATGCAATTATTTCTTTTAGAGTTCCTATTGTATTTCTTATGGGTACAATTTTAGAGGTCTGTGCCAATGAATTATTCAATGCATGGTTAAAGCAAGGACAGTAAACTGCAATAGGACACTCTTTTTTTACTGTAGTAACTGCTCCATAATCTTCTGACACCATTACAGCACAACCATCCGTGGCCACTCCAACACAACATTTAAAATCAAGTGCCAAATCTTTAGTTAAAATATCTAAAACAATGTGACCAAGAGCCTGTCCAGTAAGTTTGATTTCTCCAGAACCTGATATATCTGTTGACCTTATGGATCTATAAGCATCCACAAAACACACAAAATCTTCATGTACTTCATTATTAATGACATATCTCAAAGTCAAACTAAGTTGCTCAATACAAGATACATCTGTTGTTTCATCAAACATGATTGAATAGACACCAGCATTCTGAACGTTTTTAAGAATTTGAGATTTAATGACACTTCCGATGCAGTCCAAGAGCTCATTCTGAATATTCTTTCCTATGTAAGTGGCTCGAGAGGAAGTATTTTCCAAATGTTTTTTTAAATTTACATCACCAGAACGTATTCTTAATCGCAGCAATTCTCTAAAATTACCTTCATTAGATGTAGGGGAACTTTCAGAGTTACCAGTATCAATAAGTCTACCGTCATCTCTATGTCCTCTCAATGGTATATTCTGTCGTCCACAAAAAATTAAAGTTTCGATGATCGGTCGGAGTCGTTCACGATTTTCTTTAACTTGTTCAAGTCGTTGAGTAGAAATTTGATTGATTACTTGGTTTTTAGGACAAGAATAAGTTTTCAAAAAGTCTTTTCCAGCTAATACAGCATTTATATGATATTTGTTATCATTATGAACACTAAGAATACCGTCTTTGCCAGTTAATTTGGAAAATTTTAGAAGTGGTTTTGTAACAAGATTTTGAAGGCAATTGTTAGATGATGAAGAAGGTGCAAATATAAAACAGTATTTACAAAACAATCCTTTGGCTATATCAGACACCACTAACCAATGAAATTGTTTCAAATGCATAAATGACGGGGACCGTTTTTTAACTTTACCACTACGAATTTGTTCATTACATGGAAAAATATAGTTTTCAGGTGGGTACCAATGGTTATCAAGTATGGATTTTTTAATAAAATCATTTAAGTTACCTTTCCCCATAAACGATCCAATATCTGGTTTTGATATTGTGATACTTGGTGTTACATTGTCCTGAAATAGTAACTATATATTAATAATATGTTACTAAATTGGTTAGGCAGGATGATCAAAAAATAAGAAAAAAAATTGAAATTAGAATAATAGTTATATTATGAATAGAAACAGATTGATTAATTTGATTATTAATTAAATACAAATGAAAATATGAATTAAATTAAACATTAGTGCCTAGTGGAGTTACCTATAGTGGCTATAAACTATAAAATTTACTAATCAATCTGTTTAAGTCAACACATTGTAAAGCCAACTTTTGCTCATATTATTTGTACTTATTATTATTATTATTATTATTATTATTATTATTATTCTTTACTTAAGCTTATTAGGTACTTACATCTATTGTTTTTAATTGACCAACTCCTTTTTTGGTATTAGTTATTATATCTTCATCTATTTTCCTTTTAACGCCATCATTACTGCCTTCCTGTAGCTCAGGTTTTTCTTTCTATAGTAATTCAAATCAATCAGAATACAAATTAAATATTTTAATACTTCAAACAATTGATTCTATAAACTACACTTGACACACTACACTAAAATATTATATATCTGACTATCTGAATAATTCTTAAAAAATGAAGATGAATCAAGTATATGGTTTACAGAAAAAAAAAAAAATATGTTTGTAAAGTTTGATTGTTACCCAATAATTACGGCCAGTTGATAAAAAAAATAAAAAAACGGCTTTTCATTAATTAATTAAATAGTAAATACATTGCTTAAATTTGTTTTTACGATTAAATATTATGTTTTTATAATATGAATACTTAAGGAAATATTTTTGAAAGTAATACATACCTACTCCTTTACTTAGAACTTATAAAACATTTTTAACATAATAATAAATGTCGAATGATAAATTATAATTTATATATTGGATAATACATACCTGTTTTGTAAACAAAAACTTGCTGAGTTTAATTTTTGGATTAGTCATTTTTACGGTGCGTACTGCGTATTGGGCATTGGCACTATGGTAAACGTAAACACTAAACAGGAAAGTAGTAAACTGCTTACTTAATCGACGATATTGGGCTAAGAAGCGACGCGCGATAGTCTACTACATTATTTATAGAATTAGATTATAACAATTATTCTTATCAAGATAATATTCTTACTTCTTGGTATTCCCGTAGTCCGTACAGAAATGTGTGCTACGCAATTCAACATTCAACATAATAAAATAATAATATCATACCATAGTATATTTTATATTAATATAGTTTATTTATAGCCTTATTGGTTCTTCGTAAGAATAGATAGCAGCCAGCAGGTACATCGTATACACCGTCGTAAGCTCTATGGCTCATATTATAGTCCATATTATGACAATATTATAATATGCATTTTTTGTTAAAAATATAAATTTTTTATAAATACTGGCTTGGGGGGGCCGCGGCCCCTAGGGCCCCCCCCCCTGGAGCCGCCCCTGTATATGTTCTTGAATTTGTAAATATTAATAAATTAGTGTTTTTTATACTGCTAAATTATACAGCTACAAATGTTTTAAAATCGTGAAATTATTAAACTTATCTATTACATTGTGATCCTCCATACTTGGTTTTGAATTATTTTGCTCAATATTGATAATTTAATGTACGTATAGACACATATGTTACACGATCGCACTTGGTTGTTCAACTGAACACAGATAACGAAAAATCGTTTTATTATTTGACTCGGTTAACGAGCTCATTATAACGGTAATGGGAACAATTAGAGATAGTGTTGATATGAAAATAAAATATCGAACAACTATACTATATAATTGTATCATAAGAATATACGTTATGAACCATTTAAATTCGTACTTTTGGCGTGCTAAAATTACTTTTATCCCACCGTGATAGGGTGCCACCCATATAATTGCACATAAAGTTTAGCCGTATCTGTGGTATACTCTTCAAACTTTTCTACGTTTATACTGTGACCACTTGAGATTGCTTCTAATATAATTTTAAATCTTTTAATTATGTTTACATCTATTCCAGTGATACGTGAAGATGTATCTGGATCGGCAAAAAATCGCCTGGATGTATTGCCATCATTCGTGTTACCAAATCCTGCCTTAGGTATGTCAACTAGAAGACCCATTTGTTCTTTAAATAAATGTTGTATTCTTAGTTTGGTGTCTCTTACTATCATCCTATCTTCGTTTGTTATGGCTTGCCACTTTTTAATTGGGAGTTTGTACGCTAACTGAATAATATGTTCAAATAATCTAATTCTAGCATGGAGAATTGATAACCCAAATTTCAAAGCATCATTATTTACTTCTTTTTCAATATTTAAATTATTAAAGTTTTTCGATGTATTTCCACATATGTAACACCTCATAGTAGAAGATGTACTTGTCGCTGCATTGAAAACTTTTACATCAACCATTGTCGGTAGTAATATATGTTTTATATGTAGTAAAACACCACTAGGTGTTGGTATGTCAGATTTATTCAGACTGCTTACTTGTTTTTCAATAAATTGGATTTCTTCTTTAGTAATATCCGTTGTTTCATGTAAAAAACGAATGCGTATTGGTCTACAAAATCTTGTAGACGAAGGAACTGGGTTCTGCCATACAACTTATTTTTTGGCATCAATATTGCATATCAATCTCAAAGGGACAAGTGAACTTTGGAAAATATTCGCATCACTATGTTCGTTGCTCTCAAATAACTGTTTGAACTGTGACTGTTGAGATCCATCACAGCCCCATTTCGATATAAGTTCTAAATTATGTTTTTCTTCTTCTGTTAAGTTTTCTATAACTTCTTCCAAATATTTACCCAATCGTAAAGAAGTATGATCTAGCAAATCTTGTAGATTGACTTCTGCACATGTTTCCGTAATATTCATCGACTCTTTTTTTGGATAGCAATCTTGTTTTGCGTTTTTTATTAATGTTTAACAAGGGTAAATATTTTTATAAGCAGCATGAATAACGTCATATTGCTTTTTTGATAAATTAGCTTCTACAAATATACTTAAAGCCTCTGATGGTGTGTGTTTTTTAAATTTCTCTTTCTCTTTCGATTTGTCTACAGATGCTAAAACTTTTCGATATTTTGTTGCTCTAGTTGGTGTAAATGTTATTTTTTTTTATCATTTTAGATACAACAATATTTCCTGCAGTATGCTGACTCATACTGGCTGCAAAAGTCAACTCATCAGCAGAAATAGTTTCTCTTATGCCCTTAGTTTTACGTCTCTTACTACGATCACTCGATTCACCGAAATCTTTTACTGGACGACCCGGTTTTGGTGTTGTCCAGGTAACTAATTTAATGGAAGTGTTTAGCCATTTTTCATTATTTTTAAAAACCGTTTTTCTTTATTGCTAGCAGCTGACCATTTTTTTTTAAATTCAAATTTAAAATATTTTAAATTACGCCTTAGTGTAAGGTGCTCACCTGTCGGGCATTTTGTTATTTGAATCAGCTCGTTTTCCATGTACGTTAATTTTTTGTCAAGATTTTTCTCTGAACATTTGCGTACAAGTTCGTATAAGGTTTTTCTAGTCATTGCTTTTAATATTGTTGGTACTTCTGAAAAGTATTACAATTAACATTAAAAAAAATTAAATTAAAAATAAAAATAATTTTCTACCTGGTTCAATTGATGCCATGTTTACGTTCGCTGTACATAAACTACGTTTATTCAAACTGTAAGGCGTCCGCTCATACTAGCACAACGGAATACCCACGACTAGCAATTACTATTTACTTTTATATTATTATGATTATATTTTCAGGTATTATCGCAAACAAACAACAATTACTTATCTGTATAAATAATAATAATTACGTTATTTGCAGCGACATATCAAAATTGTATAAAAATAATGTCACGTGCGCCGCATTATTAAAGTGGTGCTTATCTAAATGGCGTGAATGAGCGGAACATTTTGCTTCAAATATCTAATACTTAGTGTCTATATTATATTTTGAATTTTTGAAACAAACATTTTTGCTTGACATCGCTCGACACATAAAGATTTGTTCAAAAATAATATTATAATTCCTTTATTTTGTATACAAATAGTGATAATGTATATTGATAATAATTATGTGATAACAAATATTGTATTATAACAATCGTACTAATAATGTGACCGCTGCGCACGAATGTGAATCGTTACTCGTTAGTGATCAATAAAGTAAAGTAATAGTTAAGCATACGTAAATGTGTAATACTTCCATAGTCACGTCCTCAATGTAAAGACAGAACAACTGGCGACGAAGATAAAAAGTTAAATCCGATTAAAACGGATAAAAAGTAAGATGGCAAAGTTTGCACTCGGACACGTGGAACCGTACGACGAGAAAGACGATGATTGGGAATCATACATCGAACGTTTTGAATTATATGTTAAATGTAATAACATCCACAAAGCTCAAGTGGTACCGACGTTATTAACATTAATGGGCAAAAACACGTACAAAACACTTAAAGATTTATGTACGCCGGTAAAACCAGAACAAAAAACATTCGAGCAAATCAAAGACTGTTTACAAAGCTATTTCGAACCAAAACCATATTTTATATCTGAGCGTGTTAAGTTCAACAACAGAGTACAAAGTAAAAATGAATCAATTCAACAGTACATGAAAGAGATAAAAAAACTCTCGAGTAACTGCAAATTTGGCGATGGACTAATGGAGCGGTTACGAGATCGATTAGTAAGTGGCGTATACAGCAATGAAGTCAAACGTAAATTTAGATTTGAAAAAGATGAAAATTTGACGTTTGACAAAGCCTGCGAATTAGCGATACAAACAGAACTCGCTATGAAAGACACAGAAGAGGTACACCAACCGGAAGAGATAAACTTTATGAAAAAGAGAACAAACAGATGGAGCGAACAATTCAGGGCAAAACAAAATCAAGGAAAAAAGTATCACCAGTCAAAAGAGAAGGATGAAACACCGAAGACATCGAAGAAATGTACGTGCTGCGGTAGGAGTAATCACACTTTTTTTCAATGTAAGTATAAAGGGTACTCTTGCAATATATGTAAACGTGTAGGACACTTAGCGTATAACTGTAAAAAAAAAAGTGAGAGGACACACTATGTTAAAGAAAAAAGCGATAAAAATGATATGATTGATGATGAATTAGCAGAAAGTTTTAATAAATTATTTCATTTGAAGGAAAATGTTCAACAAATTAATAGAGTGGAACCAATAAAAGTTGAAGTGGAAATTGAAGGGAAAATAGTTAGTATGGAATTAGATACTGGAGCATCAGTTTCAATTATATCAGAGTATGGATATAGGGAAAAGTTTGGAGAAATTAAATTGGAGACAGATGGGTTAAAATTACAATATTATACAAATGAAACAGTAGACACATTAGGACACATACAAGTAAATATTAAATATAAAAATAAAAAATTCAAAGGGAAATGGTATGTTCTGAAAGGACAAGGACCTATGTTGTTAGGTAGAGAATGGTTAAAAGAAATGGGTACATTATCAGACTTATGCATTAACAACTCAATTAAGAAAACATTATTAAATAAACCCTTATTAAATATAGATTTAAACAATATAGATAATGCAATTGTAGACAAATTTCCTGAAGTATTTAGTAATGAATTAGGATTATATAAAGGTGAAGAAATTGAGCTAGTATTAGTAGATAGTGCAAAACCCAAATTTTTTCAACCCAGAACAATACCACTTGTATTAAAATCTAAGGTAGAAGCAGAGTTAAACAGATTAGAGAAAGATGGTATAATAAGCAAAGTAAAATATAGCATGTGGGGGACACCCATAGTTCCAATTATTAAACCTTCAGGAGATATTCGAATTTGTGGTGATTACAAAGTAACTGTAAACCCATTCTTAAAGCAAGAAAGAGCAATCGTGCCACGAATTGAAGAACTATTAGTAGGTATTAAAACTAGAGGTAAATTTTCCATTATAGACTTGAGTCAAGCATACCTTCAACTGTCACTAGATTCGAAATCAAGGGAGTTGACAGCAATTAGCACACACATGGGAGTATATGTTTACAATAGAGTACCATTTGGTATTAATGCATCTGTAGGAATATTTTTAAACAGATTTGGTGAGAGGTTAAAGCATATATCAAATATTAGAGTTTATTTTGATGAAATACTAATTTTTGGCGATAGTGAAAAAGAACACCTAGAAACACTAATAGAGGTCTTAAACCTTATTAAATCACTAGGTTTAACAGTACGGAAGGAAAAATGTTTATTATTTAAAGATGAAATAAAATTTCTTGGATATATAATAAACAGTAATGGTAGTAAACAGGATCCTGAAAAAATTAAAGCTATTAAATTAATACCATACCCCAGAGACAAAACTCAATTACAGGCGTTTTTAGGTTCAATAAACTACTATAGACAATATATACCAAATCTATCAACAATTCAAGCCCCTCTTTCAAACCTATTAAAAAAAGATATGAAATTTAATTTTAACAAAAATTGTTGTTTAGCATTTGATAAAATTAAAAGTGAAATAATATCAGATAGGATTTTAAAACATTTTGACCCAAACAGAATAACAATTCTTACTTGTGATGCATCAGGGTTCCGGGACATTTGCGGTCAGGACATTTGCGGTCGGCACTTTTTTCGTGCCATTTGCGGTCAATTTATTTCTGTTTACCTGTCTATAAAATGTAAGGTGCTATATAATACAATATTATATACCTACTAAAAATTGAAGTAAAAAAAAAATATAATATTGCAAAACAATGTACACTAGGTACAATAACATCCCCAGCTCAAATTTTTCGAGAAGAGTTTACGCCACTAATAGAACAGGGATTAGATTTAGTGACAGAAATTCTGGTTTACTCGTCTATAAAAACAACATTGAATCGTATACGACGTAAATCACTTGGAAATTCGTTGGATCCTAAATTAAGAGAAGATATAATTATACCTTCCGGTTCTGAATTTGTGTTATTTGATGACGGAGAAGAAAATAGAATAATAGGTTTGTGTTCAATTAAAAGATGTACATACAATTAGACGAAAGAATTAAAAAAACATTAGTAGAGTATGAAATAGATAACGATTTAGTCAAATGCTTAAAAAAAATAGCTTTTATTCAAAAATTAGAATAATGTTGTAAATTGTGAATTGTGAATTGTGAATGACAAATATTATTATATATGTGCATTTTTTATAATAATTATAATAAGGTTTTCAAAAAAAAAGTATATGTTTATTGTGTAAGTAATTGACAAAATATATTATTATTATATGAATTATTTATAATAATAATTATAAACTTTTAACACGCCAGTAACAAAACACTGCCAGTCCTAAGCCTGGAAAAGTGTGAAGGGAAGTTTAAATATAACTAAACATATACCTATTAGCACAAAATAAGTATATAATATTATATATAACACCTTAAATTTTATATAGTCAGGTAAATAGAAATAAAATATAAATTGACCGCAAATGGCACGAAAAAGGTGCCGACCGCAAATGTCCTGACCGCATCGGTGCCGACACCATGCATCAGCATACGGTGTAGGTGCAGTCTTATCACAAGTAGATAATGACAACAAAGAGTATCCTGTAGCATTTGCATCAAAGACATTAAATACAGCAGAAAAAAATTATAGTCAAGTCGATAAAGAAGCACTCGCAATAATATTTGGGATAAATAAATTTAATAATTTTTTATGGGGAAGACAATTTACTATCAAATGTGATTGCAAACCATTAGTAAGCATATTTGGACCAAAAAAAGGCATTCCCATAATGACTGCGGGCAGACTACAAAGATATGCAGTATTCCTATCAGGTTATGATTTTAAAATACAATTTGTGACATCTAATAAAAATAGTGCAGATGGGTTATCCAGATTACCAGTAGATAAAGAAAGAGAACTACACCAGGGAATATCATATTTACACTATTTAGATGAAATGAAAATTGTAAATGCAAAACTAATTCAAAAAGAAACCATTAAAGACCCAATATTAAGTAAAGTAAAGTATTATATAACAAATGGATGGCCAGAGAAAGTTGGAAAAGAGTTAGAGGTATATAAACAAAGACAAGAGCTATTAAGTGTAGAACAAAATACCATATTATGGGGACATAGAATAACTATACCAGCAATAATAAAAAATAAAATACTAGATGAATTACATTATAACCACTTAGGGATAGTGAAAATGAAATCAATTGCTAGGGGATATATATGGTGGCCAGGTATAGACAAGGACATAGAAAATATAGCAAAAAACTGTGAGCGTTGTAGTGAGGTTAGACCAATGCCGACTAAAACTGTATTACATACGTGGGAATGGCCACATGGCCCATGGCAAAGGCTTCACGCAGACTACTTAGGACCATTTAAAGGGCATCAATTATTAATAATAGAGGATGCATATTCAAAGTGGTTGGAAGTATTTAAAGTTAATGCAACAGGAGCTCAAGTGGCTATAAATATATTTAGAAATCTATTTGCAAGATTTGGGTTACCTGAATACTTGGTAACAGATAATGGCCCCCCCTTCACATCTTTGCAGTTTCAACAATATTTAGAAGAAAACGGAATAGGCCATAGAACATCATCGCCTTACTACCCTCAAAGCAATGGTCAAGCAGAGAGTGGTGTTAAGATAATTAAAAGCTTTTTAAAAAAAATAAATATGGCTGATATTAATAAACGCATAGATCAGTTCTTATTTGATTATAGAGTGGCCACACATACTACAACTAAGGAAAGCCCAGCTAAATTATTATTAGGTAGGGACCTTCGCACTAGGTTTGACTTACTGAAACCAAACATTAGAACAAATGTCCATAAAAATCAGGAAAAACAAATCAATAGCAGAAATAATAGTAAAGAATTTGAAATAGATGAAATTATATTAGTAAGAGAATATGTAACAAATAAATGGATTAAGGGGAAAATTAAACAAAGATTAGGAAATGTAATGTATGTGATTGAATTAGAAAGTGGGATAGTTTGTAAAAGGCACACAGATCAACTATTAAAACTAAACATTGAGAAAAGTGAAGAAGTAGATATAGATATTATAGTGGATGAGACTAAATTAACAGAGACATCGGAAGTAACAGACCGGGTAGAAGTAAGGAATTCGAAAAGAGTAAAAAAACCAACTGTTAAATTAAATTTGTAATAAAAAGAAATATGTACATTAAATAAAATAATTATACTATTGTTCTGATGTATAATTTCAACACTTATGTTAATTAATATGATGTATTATGTTATGGCTATTGTATTATATTATTTATTGTTTATGTAAAAATTAATTACCATATTATTATATTGAGTCTAAATTTTAAGAAGAAAGTGTTGTATACAAATAGTGATAATGTATATTGATAATAATTATGTGATAACAAATATTGTATTATAACAATCGTACTAATAATGTGACCGCTGCGCACGAATGTGAATCGTTACTCGTTAGTGATCAATAAAGTAAAGTAATAGTTAAGCATACGTAAATGTGTAATACTTCCATAGTCACGTCCTCAATGTAAAGACAGAATAATATTGTAATTCGAAAATAAATTATAATTGTGCTGATGCACTTAGAGGTAATTTTACTCTAATTCGATAAATTAATATGGTTATAATCATTATTGTGAACGCAAAATTTTATATGTTGTGCGTGAGTCAGAGAGAGATAACAAATACTACGCTGACATCCTCTTGGTCATGTAAATACTTTTTTTAATTTCGTTAGGCCATTTTAAACATACTTTCATAGGTTTTATTTTTTTTTTCAACGCCATATTAATTGTTAAATAATTTTATTAACACTACCTGTGCCAAAGGTTTGAAATTTTAAGTTTCAAGCAAGATATGAGTACCTAAGTGAAATATTTCAAATTAAAGATACTCATATGTCTCTTGAAAATTAAATATTGAAAAATCGTAGATGTTTAAGCACAGATAATTTTCTTACCTAAATGATTGATCGCATGGGTAGCGTTGTCTTAAATATATATATGAATAATATTTTTTGAATGGTTAACACAAAGAAATGCATTATACAATATATCTTAAAATACTGAAAACCAATTAATTCGAATAATTTATAGCAACTTCTTAATTTTTTTTAGAAATACTGAAGCTACTAGGCTTTACCTTTATTTTATGGCTGAGAGCTCAACGAGACTTGTCAGGAGAAATTCCCTGCCACCACTTCCTCCTTCATTGACCAACTTGGTCAAACTTTTCGACGTAGGAAGTTTGGGTCAATATAACTGCTGTGGTGAGACATTATTCAAGGGTTGTGTGTGGGTAGATATTGATGACCGAGGATATAAGATGTTTGTGTGCACAATCTGCATACAGTTAGTAGTAATAATATGTAAGAAACTCAAATCTATACCACATTCTAAATAGTTCCATTGAATATGGGAAGGAAAATGTTGAGCATCCACTGCATGATTGGGAACTAGATGTGTTATTGAGATCATATTATTTAATTCCAAATTATTGACCATATTTTATTACTAAAATACACTAGGTATTTATCTGAAAATTATAAAATAATTACAAACTTGACTAAATTTTTTAGGTTAGTTTTATTCTTTTAATAATAATACAATTTAATATTTTATGAATTATTTTCCTGTCTAGTCCATACCCATTGTGTATGGCATCATGGAGCTAGTTCTAGATATGCGGACAACAGTGTGTTCATTTTTTAAAATTAAACCTACTTGCCAAAGTAAATTAAACCATCATCATAACTGATTAAGAGATGGTACTTTGGAATATTATGCTTTCATTTTTTATGCACGTACTGTGAGTTGTTTGTTACTCCATCACCAAGGAAGGTAATTAATAGAATTATTAATAACGCAATTGATTAAAATTACATTTACATTTTTTATTACATACCTCATTTCTTTAAAGGTGGTTTTGAAAAATATGAAGAAAAAATGTTTTTTTGAATTTGACAAATTCTAACGAATGTGCTTCAAAAGCATTGAGAATGCTGTTTGCTCTTCTACTTTTACTATCTGGTATATATCCAAAGAGCATTTAATGTGATGAGGATGTATGTGATAAACTAGAATGTTCTATGGTTGGTTTCATTGGTTACTATTATAAGTAAGAATACTTTACAAAATATTTAAATATTGTATTATTTCTAAGATCTTGAGCTTTAGGCATTCTTTTATTGCATAAGTTGGCTCTTTTTTTGTTTATTTTTTAACTTAAGCATACTTGGACGGGGTACAGATATTGTTACTCTCACTAGGTATACATGCAATTAATGGTTACTTATGTATTAATACATATTTATGGTTCATAAATTGTCTTAAAAGTAAAAATTATTGTGTAACTATTGTGCTATGTTTTTTGGGGAATAAATCATCTTCTAATTTAAATATAAAAACATAACCCAAGGAAATTTAAAAATCTCTCAGCAAGTTAAATCTTATTATTATTATCATTATTACTTATCTACTTTAACTTTATTTTTAGCTTTTGGCTTAAGCGATTAGGAGTGGACACATTAATGATCAATGACCTACCAAGGAGGCCCAACAATAAATATGTCAAAAGTTTTCACAATAGTTTGAGAAAAATGTTAAAATTGATTCACCCAAATTTGTAGATATTTTTAGGTAAGCATCATTTTTATGATTCCATAATAACTAATAGAGTATTGATAAAATAATTAGGTTATTATTTAAAAATAATTTTAAATCACCTTAGTCACCTGAGAAAAATTGTACACCTACTGTTAGTCAAATGTCCACGAACTTTTGCTTATTCAAGAATATATTTTGTTGGGGCTGATAACCATGTGTGCAGTTTCTCCGCAGAACTTTACAAATCACAACCAGCTTGTGGACAACGGTATAGAAATTGATGAATGTAGAAACAGAACGACCACTGCCAGTATAAACATTAGTCATACTAGCAGCAGCAGCAAGATCACCACTAGCAAAGAAGGAAATGAAATCACAATTCATTTTTAATACAAATTGTCTGCAGTATTGAATTTTTTATAGGAATAAATGTATTATTACTATGCGATTTATATTACGATTTATCATGTATTGTTCCGCGGACTTACTATAAAATATTATATTATTTATTATAGTTTAATGTCAGATTTTAGATTTTACTTCAATTATTTCTTTATTAGTACTTAAACTTTTATTTTGAATTTAAAAATTGTACTGTACTGAATACATTGATTTCATTACAAAAAAATTGTGTATATAATTTAATGTAATATTTGTACTTTTGAAATTTTGGTATGATAAGACTTTAAAGCGTAACAGTGTATAAGTTTATAACACGGTAATTAATAAATTAATAAATAGAATATTTAATTATCCACATTGACTATTATATTTTTTTTTCAATGATTTTAATCATTAATTCTTTAAACAATTAAATTAAGTGTTCTGATAATTGAAAAAATGTTCAATTTGTTAGCATGTGTTGAACATTCTTTTTTTCTATTAATATGCATTAACCTAACCTACATTGTATTTTGATAAGATATATTTAATAATTTAAACTTTGAGTTTATAAAGATTTTTAAATATTTTAAAATAATGTTATCTAACCTTTTATTTTGTTGTATCTAAGTAAATATATGTATATACTGTTTGGCATAATATTTTTTTTAGTACAGTATTCCTGAGTTTTGAAACTTCATTATCCTTTGTATAATACTATATAAATAGATGGCAGATATATGATAATATATTTATATTTATACTAACGTAATTTTTTTTACTAGTAGGTAGATTTTTTTATACCTTTTCTAACATAACTATTTGTTTATTTTAATCATAGTTTTTCATATATTAGGTTATCGTCTTCTCATTAGTTTTTTTTAGCAAATTGAAGTTCTTGCTATGATTGTAGGATTTTTATAAACAATTTTATAATTACCTCTTTGTTAGTAAATATTTTAGTAATTTTTAATTCTACTTTTAAAATATTCTAGTTCATACTTATAAGTCAATATATTATGTCCACGAACAAGATTACATAAGCTCTAAAGAACGGAAAAAAAACTTAACAACTAACTACCTTCTTTATTAATTTCTAAGATCATGAAAGCGGACTTTGATAGATACCCCAGAATACCACACCACAAACACGATTTTATTTCATAGATAAGATAACAAACTGTAAAATGTAATAAATTACTCGTCAATCATTGTTCAAATTTCAAATAACTGATTCAATTTGTTTATAACACAAATATAAAATTAATTAAAAGTTTTTCCCCATGTTAAGACCCCATGAACCTCCCTCCCGGTTAGGTTAGGGGTGGCTTAACTTTTTTTGCTTAAGATCTACTGAGGCTATATTTTTCATTTAGGATCGACTTCTAATGTAAAAATATTATTTTATATATTAATAATAAACATACTTATATAAATAATAAAATAAAAGTGTATAGTTATCTAAAATGAGTGTTTCACATTAAATTTCTAAATAATTTTAAAACGTATTAACATTATACGGTTGATGTAAAAGCGTATCGTCCCATATCATGGCCAATTATATTATTGTAATCTCGGTAATAGTTGCTAACTGCCAAACAAAGACACTGCACCATAGTGTAAATGGTCATCAAAAACTATAGATCGGTACCTATTTAGCATTTATAATTTTCATGAAAATGAAAGTTATAAAAAAGAAGAAAATGCCATTTCACACTAACAGGTTAATCCGAAATATATGTATTTAATAATAGTATCTACTAAATGATAAATGTATATAAGAATAATTAATAAATTCTAACACGGGGAGATCGACCGTTTGACCAACCCTGTTCTATAATGAATAGTCAGTGCATCAAGTTCTTCATTTGACATACTGACATCGGCTTTCTAAAATCAAAGAAAATATCCCAGAGCAACTACTTAACAATAAATAGCTGAAACATTGACACTACTTAGTAAATTTGAAATTATTATAATAGTCAGTAAATTATAAATTAAAATAAAACGGTGACTTATAAATTTTGGGAGTAGGTTAGTGGTTAAAAGATCACTTTCAGATATCAAAGAATTGTGGAAAATTTGAAATATTATCACCAGGCCTGTCAAGATATAGTTAACATAATCCGCATGTGGTATTCTTTTCGGAAATCATTTCTTAAATATTTTGGGAATTATTTTATTATTTAATATGTAGACATTCTGAACTTGGTAATGTCAATTAAGGTAGAGTAAAAAAATGATTTATATATATTTACAAGAGGACAAAATAATCACAAAATTAATAATAACCATGTAAATCAAATTCTTCTTATGTTCTTCTGTATAAATATTGTTTGAATTGATATTGTCTTATACAGGTTTACTAGCTTGTCGAAATCTCTCAAGGACCATTGCCATATATTCCTTTTTTCTTCCAGTTTAATTTTAATTTGAATGAACGGATCTTTTCTTTTTCTGTTTCTCGCTGCTTAAGCAAATCATTAACGTGGGCTCCATCTTTTGTAAGTACAGATGAACTTTCTTTTCTTAAACGCTCCATTTTTATCTATACAAAAAAATGAATTAAAAAACAAAAATTTAACAAGATAAAAAATTACCTTGAAATCGCGTTCCACTGAATCTTGTTTTACTAATGCAGATTACTAATCCATATGAACTTGCATTTTAATTAATATGGCTTTTGTATTTGTTAATTATTATTGTTTATGACAAAATTGTTGTATTCAAAGTAATTATTTGTATTTAATAGATAGGTACCTACAGTTGTACCTATATATCTTATTATATTATATTAATGCTCTCTAGCGATGCCTATAATTGACTCAGTATAGACCAATTATTTATTACTACCTCTACAATAACCCCACAGATTATATGAATTATTTTATATAATTTGTAATACTACTTAGAACATAATCTGTTGTGATAAGACTTGATTACTAGTTTTATGATAACAGTTTTTATAGGTTATAGTTTTCTTTTTAATATTATTACTAGTCGCTACTCATTAGTCAGTACTCGCTGTCATTACCTACCATGTGAATATTGTTTTTAATAATTATTATATAATATAATAATTAATATAATATATATTATAATGTGTTATTAATTAATTTACGCTCCAATAAAACTAATAAAACATGGCGCAGTCGTGAACTTGTTATGATTATTACGATTAAATAAGATAAAAATTGAAGTGAACTAAAGTGTTCCACATTCCATATAGGTACGACCGTTAATCATGGAATTCAACAAACCAGACTGTTTGAAACTAACAGGAAATGTTGCTGAAAATTTTAAATTATTCAAGGAGGAAGTCATGGTATTTTTTGAAGCAACGGAAACAACGGCAAAACCGGTAAAAGTACAGGTAGCACGTTTATTAAATTTAATTGGAAGTGACGGGGTTAAGATTTATAGAACATTTAACATTGACCCAAAAGAAGAAACTGTTAATGTCATTTTTGACAAATTAGAAGGGTACTGTACACCAAAGCGAAATGAAGTTATGGAACATTACAAATTTTTCATGAGAAAACAGGATTCAAGTGAAACATTTGATAAATTTTATGCTGACCTGAGAGATCTCATAAAAAGTTGTGACTTTGGAAAATCTGAAGAGAAATTATTGCGAACGCAGATTGTTCTTGGCATTAGTGACAAAGATCTTCAAGGAAAATTGCTTCGTGAAGACCTGAACCTTGATAAAGTCGTGCGGCATTGTCAAGCAACTGAGCAAGCGGAAATTAATAGAAAGTTATTGGTGCAATAGAGCGAGAACAAAATTGATGTCATTGAGAAGAAAAATGCCAACAAGTTCAACTCAACAAATTATCATAGAAGGAAGCAGCAGCAAGAAAATGTGTCGGAACAATTTGGAAGAGAACATTCAAAGAAAATGTCTAAGGAAAAGGGTAATGTAAAAACATACAAATTTAATTGTTATAACTTATAACTTATAAGTGTGGTAAAGTACACGGTATAAATGAATGTCCGGCCTATAATAGAATTTGTAATACATATGGTAATAAAAATCATTTTGCGTTGATGTGTAAAAATAAAGCTAAAAGTGAAAATAAAAAATATGAAAAAAGAGAAAATAATCAGGTTAACACAGTAGAAAAAGAAAATGAAGTGTATGAATATTTGTGTCTGGATGAGGTTGAAATAGGTACAAGTAACACATGGACAGACAATGTAAAAATAAATGAATTAAATGTAGAAATAAAATTAGACACAGGTGCACAATTAAATGTGATGCCAATAGAAATGTATAAAAAAATTAAATCAGCACAATTGGAAAAAAGTGAAGTTGTTATTAAAACATTTGGTGGGTTCACAATGAAATCGCAGGGCAAAATTAATGTTCAAATTGAAAATGATAAATGTAGGACAAATGTTGTTTTTGAAATTGTAATTATGAAGGAATGCCAATACTTGGGTTTAAGGACTGTAAGGCTTTAAAATACAAATTTAATGAGGTACATGAAGTAGAAATAGAAACTAAAAAAAAAACCGTTTTGTTAAAGAGAATATTGATATATTCACTGGAATTGGAAAATTTCCAGATAAAATTAAAATTAAAATTAAAGAAAATATTATACCTGTAATAAATCATCCTAGGAGGATCCCTATAAAATTAATAAAAAAATTAAAAGAATTAATTGAGAGATTGTGTGTTCAAAATATTATTGAAAAGTGTGAGGAGCCTAGTGAGTGGCAACATCCTTTGGTTGTCATAGAAAAGCCAGACAAGTCGCTAAGAATGTGTCTGGATCCTAGGGCTTTAAATAAGTGTATAGTGCGTGAAATGGTACAAATTCCTACTGTTGAGGAAGTAAGAAATAAACTAACAAACAAAAAATATTTTACATTATGTGATTTGAAAGATGGGTTCTATCAGTGTGAGCTAGAAAGTGAGTCAATGAAACTTTGTGCTTTCAGTACACCATTTGGCTCATACCAATTTAGGAGATTACCATTTGGATTAGCTAACGCACCAGAAATATTCCAACAATTAACTTCAAAATATTTTGGAAGTATCAAAAATATCTGTGTGTATTTTGATGATATACTTATTAGTGGAAATACACAACAGGAACATGATGAGGCATTAAAACAGGTAGTGAACCAGGCCAGGAAATTAAACATTAAGTTTAATCTGAACAAGTTGCAGTATGAAAAAAGTGAAGTGCGTTTTTTAGGAGTGATATTTAGTGAACAAGGAATAGCTCCAGACCCTGAAAGAGTCAAATCTGTTGTAGAATTAAAAATACCGCAAAATACTAAACAGCTTCAGTCATTTCTAGGAATGGTTAATTATCTTCGAATATTTATACCAAATATGTCTGAATTAATTGAACCACTTAGAGGATTATTGAGAAAAGATGTTGTGTGGTCATGGAGTATAAATTGTGACAGTGCGTTTAATAAATTAAAAAATGTTCTAACTGAACTGACAACTCTTAGTAATTATAATACGGAAGATAATTTTACTATTCAGTGCGATGCATCAGAAAAAGCGTTAGGATGTTGTTTTCTACAAAAAAACAGACCTGTATACTATGCTTCAAGATGTATGAGTGACACAGAACAGATGTATGCTCAAGTGGAGAAAGAGATGTTGGGTATAGTGTTTGCATGTAAAAAATTTCACAAATTAATATATGGGCAAAGAATAGTTGAAATATTCACTGATCATCAACCACTTATATCAGTAATGAAAAAAGAAATAAACAAAATACCCAATAATAGACTGAAAAGAATGAGACTTAAGCTATTGGTTTATAATACAGATGTTAAATATTGTCCAGGTAAGTACATGTATATAGCAGATTTGCTCAGCAGGAACTATATACAAAGAGTTGAAAACACTGAAGAAAATTTAAATGATGTAGTACATGCAATTAATGAGGTCGAAATACAATTTAAAAATGATAGAATAGAAAAGTTTAGAGAAGAAACAAATAGAGATGAACATTTAAGTAAAATATTAAAATATTTAGACACAGGATGGCCAAACAAAATGATCGAGTGTGGGGAGATTAAACATTACTTTAAAATTAAAAATGAATTAACTAAAGAAAATGGAATAGTTTACTTTGGAAACAGAATAATTGTCCCTAAAGTACTAAGAAACTATGTAACTATAAAATTGCATGAAACACATCTAGGAATTACAAAAACGTTAAAAAAAAGTAAACTCATTTTCTACTGGCCAGGAATGTCTTCAGATGTAAAAAATTGTATTGATAAATGTGAAATATGTAGGAAGTTTAGTATTAGTAAGATAAAAGAACCACTACTACAACATAAAATCCCTGAGTTACCGTTTCAAAAAATCGGAATAGACATAGCAGAGGTAGAGCGTTCTAATTACCTAGTTGTTATGGATTATTATTCAAGGTGGTTAGAAGTTTTGAGCATAAAAAATAAAACTAGCGAAACAGTCATACAATTATTAAAAATATTATTTAGTCGGTTTGGAATACCAGATGAAGTTGTATGTGATAACAATCCTTGCGGAAGTAGAGAATTTAAAAACTTTGCTAAGGAATGGCATTTTAATATAACAATATCGAGCCCAAATTATCCCCAGAGTAATGGTCTTGCGGAAAAGGCAGTAGGAATAGCTAAAAAAATAATAAAGAAAGCTAAAAGTGAAAATAAAGATTTATCTTTGTATTTACTTAATTATAGAAACGCTCCTGTAGCAGGGTTAACATGGTCTCCAGCACAGATGCTGCAAAGTAGAGTTTTAAGATCAAAAACTAATAGTGTAAATAAAAAAATTTTAAATCCAACTGTAGTAGACTGTTCTGAAGAAAATAAAATTCAAAAATTAAAACAAAAAAACTGGTATGATAAAACTGCTACATATGTTGAAAAAGAATTTAAACCTAATGAACATATTATGTTACAAGATAAATTTACCAAACTATGGTCTAAAGCTGTTGTTCTGAATAAAACTAAGTGGCCGAGGTCTTATTTAGTGAAAGATGAAAAGGGAAAGATACTCAGGCGAAATACAATATTTATGAGAAAAGTGAGTAGCTATGACTTGGATTTGAATGAAAGTGATGATGAAGTTATAGTTAACAATGAATTGAATAAAAAAGAGGTAGAGAAAGTTGAAAAACAAAAGAGTGAGATAGGTACAAATATTAATTTTAAAACACAAAGAGGAAGGGTAGTTAAAAAACCTATTAGATTAGGTATTAATTAAAATGTATACTGTGTTAAACTATGTACTACTACTATGAACATTATTATTATTTGTATTTAAAAAAAAAAAAATTTGTTAAACTATGTTCTATGAACTAGATTATTATTAGTTGTATTTTAAAAAAAAAAAAAAATGTTGTTAAACTACTTACTACTATGAACATTATTATTATTTGTATTTAAAAAAAAAATTTGTTAAACTATGTTCTATGAACTAGATTATTATTATTTGTATTTGTATTTAAAATTGTTAAACTATAAATTATTAAGATACTAATAATTTTGTTTTTGTAAAAGGGAGATGTTGTGATAAGACTTGATTACTAGTTTTATGATAACAGTTTTTATAGGTTATAGTTTTGTTTTTAATATTATTACTAGTCGCAAGTCGCTACTCATTAGTCAGTAGGTACTCGCTGTCATTACCTACCATGTGAATATTGTTTTTAATAATTATTATATAATATAATATATATTATAATGTGTTATTAATTAATTTACGCTCCAATAAAACTAATAAAACATAATCTATGTACATTTTGAATGTACTTTTGTTACAAATGTTACAACTTACAATAAATTGTATTTGTTAAATGACATATTGAACTAAACCTGTGTGTTAGGTATACTTTAAAATATTATAAATGTAAATAGTAAATATATATGTTTTAGTTTTTATTTTAATGCGTGATTAAAGCACATATTTATGAATTTTTTGTTGTTTATAGTGTATATTATAAGTACCAACTTTATATGTTATAGTCTATCCATATTTTATTATCTTTGCTAGGTAGAATAGTGAAATCATAGATGATGTAATTAGAGAAACATTTTCTAATAATCATATTATATGTCAGGTTACATGATAGATCGATTAATTGTATGGCTTAATACAATTTAATAGACAAACCATGGGCCACTATAAATCATAAGGTCACTATTGATTCATTAAATATTGAGTGAATATCCATGCACATTACAAAAATTATAACAATTATAAGTAAGCTGCATAAAAAAACTAATTATCAAATTATTTAAAACTATGATTATGACTTTTTGAACTTAAATATTAATGATTAATAGTCAGTGTACATATTGTTAATTATGAATTTTTTATTTTACTAGGCCATAGGTATACTTATACATAACCATTAGGTATATCTTCAAACTATTAATTTGTCTTGCTTTAAGTGAATTTAAAATATTCATATGTATACTTAAGGGTGTCCGCAGGAAATTGTCAAGGGGAGGGCAAAATATTATCCTTTTTAAATGTTTTGTTTCTCTATGCTATTAGTGTAGAGTATTGATTGTGACATATTTTCTTACATATAGCAGGGAATGTAAAAATTATTTATACATTATATGTAGATAGTTAGTTGTAACTTAATCTTACAACATTCATTTTAATTGTTACTTATATAATTTTAATTTAGAAAATGCATTTTTTTAATAAATAAATAAAATGTTTCCATTGATTTGATAATTTTAGGTACCTAATTTATAATAATAAATGCTTCTAGCTTATTCAGTCATTGATACCACAAACTTGAAAAGTTGAAACTGTTGTAGGTATGTCACTATGAACATTGAATTTTTTATCAAGAAAGTAAAAACTTGGTTGATACAATGGCATTACAGTATTGCACTTGGCTCCACCTATAAATGTCATAAATCTATAAAAGCAAAGTTTTTAGTTCTGACATTCATAAATCATAATCAAGAGTAATAAAAGTCACTCAGTAAAAAAAAATATTTATTTTGCGATATTTGATATTACATAAGTAACGATTAAGATTGGGATTTCGATGCACTTTGCATTTTATTCCGAATCTAGTTATGTGATACTCATGTTATAGCATACACAAATAGAATAAGAAGTTTTCCTTTTACATTTTTTAACGATTTTAAATTTTAAATCACCTTATGGATTTCAATATCATATTAAGATATAAGGCAGAAACAAGATTAATATATTATAATACTGTATTACTACTTTTAATACTACTTAAACTTATTACATGATCATTAAAATACTTATATAAACCTCAAATAACTATAATCAATTATAATAACTAATAAGCATTGATTTTATAATATTAATAAATAACATCATTTTATTTATTTTTACTATTTTTTATTATTTTTCGTTTTGAATTGGACGAAAACCTATTCAAAATATCCCGCATGACTTCGCTTATTTTGCTGGTGATGTTTGTTCATTCGCGTCTCGAGGTGTCGTATGCAACTTTATACTTGCTTCAGCGTACTTCCATCTAGTATGGACGATCATTTTTAGATTCAGTGCGGAGCGATGAATGTATTGATTTTACAATGATGTGTGTTTTAATTTTAATTTTTGTGTCTGTCATCACACCTTTTAGGACAGTAAAAATGCTTCGATTTTCTTCAATAGAACCTTTTCTGATAGGAAAGTGAATCTAGTTGGTACTTCGGGGAGTCAAAAGTTAAAATGTCTCAGTAGTTTTCAAAAGCGCCGTGAAAAACAACTGAAAAATTAAGGGAAAACCGGGAATTTTTACGGAAAACCAATTTTCGACAAAATCAATTTTGGTTTTTGGTATAACTCTAAAAGAAATGACCGTAGATACATGACATTTTGACCGAATGTTTATATAAGCATTTTCAAAATATTCTGACTTATTTTGAGCTGTTAACGGACATTTTCAGTTTCCAATTTTTTTAGTTTTTTTTTCTATAAATGTCAATAAAATTTTATTTGTTGGGTAAAATTCTTGAAAATTTAATAGTAGGCTTCTAATATATATAGTCTCAAAGGCAGATGAAAAGTATTAAAAATCCGTAGTCACAATATTTTTTTATAAGTAATCAAAGTTCAAATTTTTACAAAATACGTAAAAATGACGAAAATGTGCAATTTATTTTGAGTTAGAAATTCATAAAAATGTTTCTTTTTATATCTAAGGTTTGATAATGTAATACAAGATTCCTCATAAGTTTGCCTAATTTTATCAATAAAAAATGTTTATAAGCAAGTCAAAATAAATTTTTATCAGCATTTTCAGTTCAAATTTTTACAAGATTAGATATTCACTAAAGTTATATATTAAGTTATTTATATCATTAAGTCGGGACAAACATTGGTTCTTACTATTAACGAGCAGACAAAATCAAACATATTACTCATTATAGTGAAATCCTGAAATCATGATAATATCATATTGCCTTCGATGGCTCGTCGCTACAAAATTGGAAAATACGTAATAACATAACTGGCCAACTAAAAATTGTAAACAATTTAATATAATAAAAATAATATATACATATTACTGAGAAATATTTTGTATAGAAATATGCATACCTATACAAGTACAAAAGCAATTTCTATGATGGAAAAATAATGAAATTATTATTATGCAATCTATTAGATTTATAATTTCGGTAAAAAATAAAAATGTATACGTATTTTGTGCCATCCACACAAAATGTAATATTTTAATCCTTTAATTTATATCTTAAATACCATCGCATTTCCACTAATGTGTGTGCAGCCTATAAATGACTATCTGTTACAATTATTGTGTAGATGAATGTTAAAAAGTAGGTAACGATGTCTGTACAAAGACCTAATTAATAATGTCATAACGATAACGTCGAAAGCTTTTTGGAAAAAATTTTTTTTTTACGACTGTAATAATATTCTGCATGATGGGCACAACAATATATTTATAGGCGATATTCACCCAAAAATATGAGAGGGCTAAGTGCCCAAAAAATTTTAGAGGAAGGGAAGCTGTGAGATTTGGCTCTCACAATTTTCATATACCTATTGATACTCCTTACCTCAGTTATATTTTATATCTCTATTAATAAAATAAAATAAATTAAAGGTTTAAATTAATATTGTATAGGGCTGTACATTTGTAAGATTATATATTTATTTTAGCTCATTGTAAAATATAATTTTCGTAAGGAACACAAAGTTTGAATTAGGTACAAACAAACTTAATTTAAATTTTTTTGCATTTTTTATTATTAGGTTTTTTTTAGTATTTATTAGTCAATTTTTCATTCTATATCACTTTTTTCAATATTTTTTTACAAATATCATTTATTAAATAACTTATTTGAACATTTTTATTCACATAATATTATGATACATTTTTTTTTTTAACTATTGTCTCATACATTTTTCTAATTGGTTAAAAATAATTAAGGATATATTTTAATACAACTTAATACAGCTTAATAAATTTGTATACCAACGTTTTATATTTGGAATTAATTTTTCGGGATATTTGTATAATGCATTTCAGAATGAATTTTTTTTGAGATTTCATTTTTTAAGTATTTTTATTTCATCAAATTCATTGCCATAATTATAAAAATTTATGCAAATCAAATCCATTTTTTTAAGTTATAAAAATATTTACAGTGAAATTTCCATATTAAGTCTCATAATAGCCACATGAGACACAAAAAAACACATCGTATTATGGAGATGTAACGATTGTAACATCATAACTAATGTTTAGGGAAGATTTTACTGGCCAAAATGCAACAAGATCATTATTATTATTCTTAAGGGGATTTGATACCGTGATTTCCTGTCTTTGTCTAACACACGCGCTACATATGAATTCAGACGTGTTTTTTGGCAAACGTACCGATTGATATAGTGAAGCGATAAGAATTCTGAAAACAGATTTGAATTTTATCGTCAAGTCTACTTGAGATCGGTCAGTCCACATATTTTATATTATACCCCAAAATCCTAAGATTATTGTATTACTAAAGAGTAATTAAAAAAATTTCATATTTTATTTTTTGGAGAAGTTTAAATCAAAAAATCAAAAACGTACTGACCGATCTCAAGTAGACTTGAGGACAAATTCAAATCTGTTTTCATAATTCTTATCGCTACACTGTATCAACCGGTACGTTTGCCAAAAAACACGTCTGAATTCATATGTTGCGCGTGTGTTAGACAAAGACAGGAAATCACGGTATCAAATCCCCTTAATGCCTCTACCACCATGGACACACCATAGAGTAGTACTACTCTATGTGACACACACAAAAAACAAATAATAAAATTATTTTTGTTTTTATTGTTGTTATACCTACTAATATTTAGCTCGTGCGCTATCGCCTATCACCTACCACCGGTTCGCCGAGTCGCGAAATATTATCATAGCCGCCCAAGTTGTCAGCAGTCCGTTCCGTAATTCTTACGCGGATTATAAGTTATATTTTAGGTCTGCGAATCGCCGTAAATTCCAAATTATATTCTATATTATTTGTAATTATTGCCAAGGCGCGAATCGCCAGTGTTAGACTATTGTAAATATTATATTATTTTACGAGTGTGAATCGCCGTAAGTTCTCTTTTAAGGTATCTTGGGCGCGAATCGCCGCATAGTGTTATGATTACCAGGCATGAATCGCCATTACATGTTTTATGTTATTATTAATTCGTAAGGTGCAAATCGCCAGCATATTATAATTTATAAATATTGTTATTGTTCGTAGGCGCGAATCGCATAAATATATTATACCTAAAATTGTGTGTGTCAAATTATTTATACAATTATGTATAGGAACAAGTACAACTGGTCAGCGTCATATTTGTGAGTTTTTCTTATATATATATTATTACTATTATTATATCGCTATTGAGCCAAAAGGGCTGAATAGTGTTATTACATATTATGTAGGGTTGTATACGAGATTACAGCTCAAATAACTGTATCTATATAGTATTTGTGTTATATTCATCAGGCCAGAAGGCCCATGTATTATTTATTTATAAATCATAATCGACTGTAGTCCGTGGTACTGTACGGTTGTATTGTTCGTTTTAGTGTCCGTTATCGTGGTGCCTTTTGTCCTATCATTAATTTTCAACGCTAATTATGTCGGCTTCTTCGCCGCCTGATATTAATGATGATAAATTTAATAAACTTATTGATATGTTCAACGGTTTAAAAAGCTCGCAGAATAAAATCATATTATCACTTAATTCATGCCGTGAGTCCATTAAGTCGCAAGATAAAAAGCTGTCTTCTTTTGATTCCAAGTTTGACTTATTTTCCAATCAAATTACTTCGGTAATGGAAGAAAATAAGTCATTGAAATCTAGAATTGAGCAACTTGAATCTAAACTATCATCCGTCGAACTATCTCAAAGCAATACTCACACTACCAATCAAGAAGGATTTTTCTCAGAATTTATGGACCGTCAATCCAGATCCCGTAACATTATATTGTTTAACTTGCCAAATCTCTCAACATCTAGTGATGTCCAAAACAACGACGTTTCACTTATTGACGAGATGTTTAATATTATCGGCATATCTACCAAATCTCTGTCTGTTCATCGTTTGGGAAAGCCTTCGAGTAAGCCTCGTCCAATTCGGATTGTTATGCCGTCACCACCTGATGTTTTTCAAATTTTAAAAGTTAAACGGCAGCTATTAAATGTTGATAAATGTAAAACTGTTCAGGTTTCATCTGACCAAACATTACAACAGCGTAAATTATACTCTTCGGTTGCCTCTGAACTTAAAACACGCAAAGATGCTGGTGAAACCGATATATTTATTAAGTTTGTCAATAATCTACCGACCATTTCAAAAAACGGTCAACGAGCCCAACAATAGTTAAAAAATTTTCCATCTACTATCAGAACATTCGAGGTATTAATACTAAATTGGATATGTTTACTCGTAATGTCTCTCTATGCAATTATGATATTATTATAATTACTGAAACCTGGTTATCTGACAATGTAAACAATGTGGAACTTGGACTTTGTCCCCGTTACACTATTTTTCGATGTGATCGTTGCAGTACTCGTGATGTTTCTATAAGAGGTGGTGGAGTGCTGATTGCAGTCAAGAACCAGTTCTCGTGCTGTCGTCTTCCTATCTTGGACAACTCAGCTGAGCAATTATTTATACAAATTAGTGAAAAATCTTTATCTTTAGTTATAGGTGCTGTTTATATCTCCCCCTGCTTCTGATATTAATGTTTATGACATACACTTTAATGCTATTGATGTTTTGTTAAATAATAACTGTCATTCGAAATTTTTAATTTTTGGTGATTATAATCTACCAAATATTAATTGGCAATCTGTAAATGGTTCAATTGTCGCTTCAGGTGCTCGTGCCGGTTCTCTTGAATCTAATATTTTAGCGCAATTATCTTATCTAAATTTAATGCAATTTAATTTAATATATAATCGCTCTGGATCGTTACTTGATCTTATTTTTTCTAACGTGTTTGATATTAATGTAATTAACGAGAATCACACGTTATTACCATTAGATTCTATGTACCACCCGGCACTATCAGTTGAATTACCTATTTTACCATTTAAGTACTTAGAATATAATGAACAAATGTACGATTTTGTCAACTGTGATTATAATAGTATTAGATCTAATCTTGCTTCGTTGGACTGGAATGGCATATTCAATGGTCTAGATATTAATGATACAGTAAATATATTTTATGAAAACGTTTTTAAAATAATTAATGCATATTGCCCGGTTAAAACTGTATATTTAACAAAGCACCCTCACTGGTTCAGCAGTTCTTTAAAGAAATTAATTCTTGATAAAAAAATTGCTCATAAAACATATAAACAATCACCTAATTCATATAATTACAACAAATTTTCTAATTTACGTGCATGCTGTAAGGCTCAAAATAAAATTGATTATAATATTTTTATCCAAAAAACTCAAAATTCTGTTACTAGTAATCCTAAGCTATTTTGGAAATATGTTAATAGCAAACGTTCTACTCTTTCACTCCCAAACTCTATGTATTACAATAATGTAAATATTTCCGGTGGTAATGACATTACTAATTGCTTTGCTTAACATTTTTCCAGTGTCTTAAATATACCGTCAATTACTGAAAGTATTGTTGATTACAATACAAGTATTCCTTCTGTTGATTTCAATTCATGCACTCTGGCTATTAGCGATGTTTATAATGAGCTCAATGAAATCAATTATAGTACTTGTTCTGGTCCAGAAAATATTTCTAACACATTTTTTATGCAATGTAAGTTTGTTTTATGGACTCCCTTATTGATGATATTCAATCGGTCTCTTGCTATTGGAGTCTTTCCGGACCAATGGAAAATATCATATATCTCTCCGGTTTATAAAAGTGGAGATATTAACCATATAATTAACTATAGACCTGTCTCCATTATATCCATTATTCCTAAAATATTCGAGGGTATCGTATACAAGAAGATTAGTCCGCTTTTTAAAAATTTTATTGTAAACGAGCAACATGGTTTTATATCAAGTAGATCCACTACTACTAATCTCTTGGTTTTGCAACATTTTATTTTAAATGCATTTAAATCAAATTGCCAAGTCGATGTAATATACACTGATTTTGCTAAGGCCTTTGACAGGATAGATCATAATATTCTCATCAAAAAATTATTCCAATCCGGTCTCCGCAATCCATTCTATTCTTGGCTAGTCTCTTTCTTATCTGGTCGTAAGCAGTACGTTAAATTTAAAAATTATAATTCTTATATTTACAATGTCACCTCTGGAGTTCCTCAGGATCTTAATATTTATATTAATGATATTAGTTATATCAACTCAAATATACTGCTATTTGCCGATGACGCTAAACTCTTCCGTATTATAAAAACTCCACTAGACTCTAATCTGCTTCAATATGATCTTGATAACATAAGTAATTGGTGTGATAATAATAAATTATACTTGAATGTTTCAAAATGTAAAATTATTACTTCACTAGAAAGCGTGTGTCTATATTAAACAAATACTTTTTAAATGGTATTGAACTAGAATGAGTAAATCTAATTAAAGATTTAGGTGTATATCTTGACTCCTCTCTTTCATTCAATGATCACTATGTCCATATTCAGAATAGAGCGTCATCAATGCTTGGCTTTATAATGCGTGGTTGTAATAATTTTGATAATTCTTTAGCACTAAAATCACTTTATTGCGCTTTAGTTAGATCAATTTTTGATTATAATTCTATAATTTGGTCTCCATACACACTAGGTCCAATTTATTCAATTGAGGCGATTCAAAATCGTTTCTTGAGACTTATATCCATCAAGTGTAATATTAAACGTTTACCTCACACTTCATATGAACCATTGTTACTATATCTAAACATTGATACTCTTCAAAACAGAAGGATTCAAAACGATATTAGCTTTATATTTAAACTAGTAAATGGATATATTTACTGTCCCGATCCTTTGTCAAATATATCATTTCTAGTTCCTGGTCATTCAACTAGACAGACAGACACCTTTTATATGCCATTCCAGCGCACTTTATATGGTAAGAACGCCCCTTTAATTAGATGTATGCAACATGTAAATAATTATAATGTCGATATTTTTATTTGTTATTCTGTGAGTTCATTTAATTTATATCTTAGAAATTTATTCACTTAAAATATTTTTATACCTCCACACCAACCATTATATATATATTTTATACTATTTATATTCAACAACTACCATTATGTACATACTATTTTATGTTCCACATACTATTGTAATTGGGCTCGCCCGTTAAATTGATAAATAAATAAATAAATAAATAAATAAATAATATTAATATCACAATTTGTTTGATGAAATTATAGATCAATATTTTGCACCCAAACCCTTCCGTTATTATTTTTATTACTACTATAATTGTAGCACACACACACATTTACACACATACAAACACCACCCACATCCTAGCATTCACTGGTCTTGCTCGGCGAACCTGACCACCTCCTTTAAGTAGCTATACATAAATATTATACATTACTACACAGGTAGGTGTGTGATTGTTCAACGCAACGAAGTATTTCGGTACCGGGCGCACATAGGTACTATTATTGTATGTTCCCGGCCAGAACATTTGTAATTGTAGCTCTAAAAAAACACTAAATATGCAAGCACTTATTAGTGATGCACAACGATATCGTATTTCGATATCGATATCGATATCGAGCCAATTTTATGATATCGATTAGACTAATTTATCGGAAGTACATCGATATTCGATATCATTTAATTAAAGATTTTAAGATATTTTCTGTTTATTTCAGTGTTGACAAATAATGAACGATAAAGAAAGATAAACATTAAACACTAATAAATAATAAGCAATACTATAACGATTAACGATAAGGCCCCCATCATAAACATGAACATGAAAGAATTTGTACAATATTAATTTTAATATTGCAGTCTCGTTATTTCCGTCGGTCGTCTTAGTCGGTTTTCGAATTTATTGGGTGTATTTTATTCACTATTTAATTTAAATGATTATTATGAGTAATATAAAATTAGTATCATTGCCTGGAGGTCGAAGTCATATATGGAATCAGTTTGGCTTTAAAACAGATGATAATGGCATAATATTAAATAAAAAACAAGTGCATTGTCGCGTTTGTAATTCTGTTATTGCGTACAGTGGTAATACCACTAAATTGAAATAATTGTTTATAATAAATAAGTAAGTAGTACTAGTGTGGTAATAGTATTATTGGTATTATTTAATGTTTTTACTAAAAAAGTAAAAAGTAAAAACTTTTTAGCTTTATAAATTAATAAATTATATTTCTATCGTTATATCGTATATCGATATCGATATCGTTTGTAATTCGATATCGCGATACGATATCGATATTAATGAATCGATATCGATAATGGAAAACATATCGTTCTGCATTACTAGCACTTATGCACTTAAAAACACTATAATATGCACATGACATTTTTTTTTTTAGCGATTTCATTACAAAAATAGTAAACTTTCTTTTCGGCATTTTATTGCAAAAATAGCAAAATATAGAAGTTGTTCTATGTCAGTGAAGTTGGCCCCCCCCACATTGTCCGATTCGTCTCGGACCGGTGCCAATATTTTGCAAATAGTTTGCAATAATTTGCAAACTCGCTTTTAGAATTCGCAAATCAATATTTTTTTTTTGGCAAATTTTACAAGTTTTTTAGCCGGCCCCCCCACTTTGTCCGATTCGTCTCGGACCGGTGCCAATATTTTGCAAATAGTTTGCAATAATTTGCAAACTCGCTTTTAGAATTTGCAAATCAATATTTTTTTTTTGGTGAATTTTACAAGTTTTTTAGCCAGCCCCCCACTTTGTCCGATTCGTCTCGGACCGGTGCCAATATTTTGCAAATAGTTTGCAATAATTTGCAAACTCGCTTTTAGAATTTGCAAATCAATATTTTTTTTTTGGCAAATTTTACAAGTTTTTTGCCAGGACTCTGACCTTGTTCGATCGATTAAAAAAAGTATAAACATACCAGTGTTTTGAAAATGCATACCAATTCGTTTTTTTGATAAATAAATCTTATTTAAATAAAAAAATATAGTTTAGTAAAAAATTCGAAGAAAAAAATGGCATAATTGAAAAAAAAAATCTAATTTGAATAAAAAAGACAAATAAAAAAAGTTAAGTCGAACAAAAAATCTAAAATGCATAAAAATTGAATTTGAACAAAAATATCTAAAATGCATAAAAATATAAGTCAAATAAAAAAAAAATAAAAAATGCATAAAACATCTTAATTTAAAAAAAAAAATTTAAAAAGCTGAGTTCAACAAAAGCATGTAATATAAATAAAAAATTAGATTGTAAATTTTGTTATTCAAACTATGTTTTTTTTCGAATTTACATTATCTTATTCAACTTGACTACGTTCAGAATCTAATGCAATTTGATTATTTTTCAAATGATTAATGTGAAAAATTGTGTATTAAACTGCATAAAAATATAATTGTGTGGTGTGTTAGTTTAAATTACATTTTTTATTTACAACGATTATTTTGACATCACGTTGCTGTAAACTCTGGTATTATTATTGTATTACTATAAATTATTATTTTTTTGAGGACGATCTTACATTATTTTAGATTCAGAGTGGAGTGATGAATGTATTGATTTCACAATGATTTGTGTTTTTATATTATTTTTTTTTCCCGTGTGTCTGTCATCACGGTTTTTTGCAGCATAAGTGCTTCAATTTTCTTCAATATTAACTTTTAATCTAGTTGGTGTATTTGGGAGATCAAAATTTAAAATTCCCTGTAGTTTTCAATAGCAGCCGGAAAAACAAACAAAAATTTAAGTTAAACGGGAATTTTTACTCAAAACCAGTTTTCAAAAAAATCAATTTTGGTTTTTATTGTAACTAACAGAAATGACAGATACATGAAATTTTCACTGTATATTTGTGTTGGCATTTCCTATACACCATATAATTTTCAAAATATTTTGATTTGTGTTGAACTATTTATAGGCATATGCAATTTTCGGTTATTAATTGTTTTTTTAAACTAATGTTGATAAAAAAATTTTCGCTCAGTCAAAAAATGTGGAAATGTAATACAAGGTTCCTTGTAAGTTTTTGTTAATGAAAGATTTAATATTTTTCCAGCATCACTGATTATTTAAGAATAATATCAATTCAACTTACCGGCTACCATATTAATAATAATTAATAAGTAATATCAATATAAAATATCCTAAACTGACATACCGGCTCCACTCAGAATAATTCGTAAAAACTTAGCTTAAAATACCTAAATATTTTTTTCATTCAACTATCTTTAGACACACCAAAATCAGTCATCTAACAAGACATTCCAAAAAAATATTTTAGGATAAATGAAAACAACATTGAAAGCATCCATAACTCATCATTTTAATTTTAATTTTAACATACAGCCATAAAAATAACGTTTTTTTTTATCGCAATTACTTATCTTACAATACCAAAGATTTGTTATCTTTAATATTAGTCAACCCTACACTTAATATTTTTATGCATTTTTAATTTTTTTTTTCAAATAACATTTTTATGCATTTTAAATTTTTTTATTCAATTACGCCTTTTTTCTTTTGAATTTTTTACTAAACTATATTTTTTTTATTTAAATAAGATTTATTTATCAAAAAAAACGAATTGATATGCATTTTCAAAACACTGGTATGTTTATACTTTTTTTAATCGATCGAACAAGGTCAGAGTCCTGGCAAAAAACTTGTGAAATTCGCCAAAAAAAAAATATTGATTTGCAAATTCTAAAAGCGAGTTTGCAAATTATTGCAAACTATTTGCCTATTTGCAAAATATTGGCACCGGTCCGAGACGAATCGAACAAAGTGGGGGGGCTACGTGAAGTTGGCCAACTTCAAGTAGCTCCCCCAATTTTGAAATGATTGCCAGAGCTAAAGTTGAAGTTTGCGAATTCTAAAAATAGATTTGCAAATTATTGCAAACTATTTGCAAAATATTGGCACCGATCCGAGACGGATCGGACAAAGTGGGGGGGGGGGGGCTACGTGAAGTTGGCCAACTTCAAGTAGCTCCCCCAATTTTGAAATGATTGCCAGAGCTAAAGTTGAAGTTTGCAAATTCTAAAAATAGATTTGCAAATTATTGCAAACTATTTGCAAAATATTGGCACCGGTCCGAGACGGATCGGACAAAGTTGGGGGGCCAACTTCACAGACATAGTTGTTCTCGCGCTGCGATCGATATACAGCCAATGAACTGTTCATGCCGTGACTTCCGCGCCTAGTATGCTGTCGCCGATAACGGACGTCCACCGTAGACGTCATCGTAGACACCTAACCTAGTGACTTAAATCCAATGACTTTTGCCGAATTACGGCCCGTTGTTGCGTCGTTTTTCTGGCCGATCTACGATTCCTTACAGACGTTTCCTTTAGTCTTTGTTCGCGAGTGCCTTGCTTTTTTACCCGAGGTTTTTTTTTATCCGTCGTCGTGCCTACATATCCTGCGTTAAGCCGCGTCGCCGTTATTACATCGACGCTTTCGGTACGTTTCCCGGTTGTACGACCAATATACATGTGTCGTGTACTCGTGTGCCGTTCGTGATTGCTCAATAATATTATTATACATAATATAGTATACGTTATTGGTTCTACAAAAAGTTGCTGGTCGCCCGTTGTACGTTGTGCGTTCGGCTCTGATCAATCTATCGAGTATTCGCCGTATTCGTACCACCCACAAGACGTGACAAGTCATACCAATGGACAGCGACGTTAGTGGGCATACTGTCGCCGTCACTCGGCCCCCACTGTATCATAACCTCAAACCGAAATCGTCAACTGTCAAGTAATCATCGAAACCTAGACGGTCGTCGGAAACTCGTATAAATATTGTATAAACTTTTATTATTATTATTATCATTGTTTATTTATTATCATTCGTGCTGATATTATTATTTATTTTATTCCTGTGTTTCTTTTATGATTGGTAAAAGAAACGTATTTTCCAGTCAATACTTTTATATACTTATTTGTTATTCAACTTGAATCAACAATAAATTATTGCATGTGCCTATAATAATTTAGAGTATAGTTGATGTGGACATAGATTGACAATTCCCTTTATTCAGTGGTTCTGGTATGCCATTAGAACAGTGGTTCTCAATCTTTTTAGGACCGCGACCCAAATTTTCTTCCAAAAATCTATCGTGACCCTCATGGTTTTACATTTACAGAATTAAAAAAATAATTTCAAAAAACAATTTTTTTCTATTTTATAACTTATTTACAACTTTATAATAATATAATACTTAATTAATAATTAGGCGTATGTGATGAATGTGCTTGTTTCCTGCTATTGTTGATAACAGCGCCAACATCGACTCAATTTTAGTTATTTTCAAACGCAATGATTGGAGCTTGTTTCTGTGTTTGTTTTTGATGCCCACCATTGCCGAAAATCCAACTTCGCACAAGTATGAAGAAGAGAAAAGCAGTAATACCTTTAAAGCTTCAGTTGAAAGAGTTTGATATTTCTGTTGAGCTGACAGCCAAAACTCAAGCAATATCATAAGATGTGAAAAGCGAAAATATATACAACATATAATGAACAATGCGGAACAGGATTATAAAGTAAATAGGACTAGAGATATGTACTGTCGTATTAATAACCTAAGAGGAAATTACAAGAAGAAAGAAAGATTTCTGAGACATGAAGATGGATCTCTAATAACAACTGACGACGAGATAGCCAAAAAATGGGGAAATACTTTAGAGACTTGCTAAACTGTGAAGAACCAGAAGAAACCTTTCTTTTAAACATAAGAAATTGAGATGCTCAAGACTGCATGGAACCCACCCTAGATGAGGTATAAAATCAAATAAACAATTTAAAAAATCACAAGGCACCAGGGGAAGATAAAATCCAAGCGGAACTTCTTAAACATGGAGTGGATGAAATCTCATTTAGAGTGTGGAAACTGATCTGCCGAATATGGACGAATGAAGAATTACCTGTAGAATGGAGGACATCGGTTATATGTCCAATACACAAGAAAGGAAACAAACAAGACTGCAACAATTATAGAGGAATACCTCTTCTAAACGTAACATACAAGGTTCTTTCAAACTGCATCCTATCAAGGCTAAAGGTAATGCAGAAGAAATCTTAGGTAACTATCAGGGAGGATTTAGACCAGGAAGATCAACGATAGATCAGATATTCATCCTCAGACAGTTATTCCAAAAAGCATGGGAGTTCGACAAAGAGATACACGTCTTTTTCATTGACTTCAAAAAAGCGTATGACAGTATCCACAGGACAAGCATGATCAACTCTTTGAAAGAATTTAATTTACCACATAAACTAATAAGTTTAATTGAAATGAGCATTACAGAAACTTTCGTTAAGATCAAGGTAGGAGCTGCAGAAACAGAACCATTACAAGTAAAATCTGGTCTAAGACAGGGAGACTCCATATCACCAATTCTATGTAACCTAATTCTAGAGAAAGTAGTAAGAGAAATGAACGTACAACCACAAGAAGGTTTTAAACTACAGGAGTCGGATGTAGCTCTGTTGGCGTATGCGGACGATGTGGTACTAATGAGCAATTCACATAATAATCTAAAATCACTGTTTATCCAATTAGAAGAAATGTCTAAGAAAGTAGAACTACAGGTAAATGAAGGTAAAACTGTATACATGGTCATGGGAAGAAGAGATAGCAGTGCCATATTCCCGCATATGAAAGTTGGCAGGTATGAGTTCAGTAAAGCCAAACAAATCAAGTACCTAGGTTCAATAGTAACAGAAAAAAATGAAACTGACAAAGAAGTTGCGGCAAGAATTGTGTCAGGGAATAAGTGCTTTTATGGACTCTCGAAAATACTAGGATCACGATCCTTGTCGTTAGAAATTAAAAAACAGTTATATACAACCTTAATACGCCCAGTGGTTACTTATGGGGCGGAGACCTGGACATTAAGAAAGAATGAGGAAAGAAAACTTATGGTTTTTGAAAGGAAAATTCTAAGGAAAATTTTTGGACCAGTGAAAGACAAAGAAACGGGTGAGTGGAGAATAAGAAAAAATAATGAATTGGAAAGCCTATTTAAGTAAGAAAACATAGTAATGACAATTAGAAAGCTAAGACTTCAGTGGGCTGGTCAGTGGTCATGCTAGACGAAGCCATAACAACATAATAAGGATGGCTATGGACGAAATCCCAGTCGGTAAAAGACTACTAGGGAGACCTCGGTTAAGGTGGGAAGATATGGTAAGGAAAGACGTATTGGCATTGAATGGAGGAACGGATTGGAAAGCACGAGCTTTGGATACAGAAGGCTGGAGAATTGGATGTGTGACGGGATGTTCTTAATGGCCGACAAGCCCCAAAGAAGAAGAAGAAGAAGACAGCCAAAACGGCTAAATTTAAGTTATAATGATGTATGTTCAGATATATCAATGAGTTCTTCATCAGCTTTTGTTGATATCCCTGTTAATATAGCGTCCTGAAACGGATTCACAATCCAGTTATTTTTTTGACATTTTTCCATTTCTTCAAGGAAGTAAAAGTAAAAGTTATCTTTCAACGAAATTAATTGCAAATTGATTTGGCTAATTATATAATCAGGAATTTTTATATTATTTTCGGTTATAAAAGTTTGAAATGTTTCAAAACAATCATAATTTTGCATTTCAATGTTTTATTGCTATAAAGTAAGTTTTTTTCATAAAACCTCTAATTTTTTCATGGACCGCAAATATATCGGTTCCTTTAGTTCCTTCTAAATATAAATTTAGTTCGGTTAGTTTCGAAAATATGTCGGCTAAATACGCGAGCTTCAAAATAAAATATTCATTGTGCAACGACTGTGCCAGATCAGTTTTTTCCTTTAAAAACAGTGCAACTTCTTCGCGGAGTTCTACAAGTCTTGTTAATACTTTTCCTCTTGACAGCCAACGTACTTCAGTGTGCAAAAGAAGAGATTTATGAGAACTTCCCATCTCTTCACACGACTTTTCAAATAATCGTGATTACAGTGGCCTTGTCTTAATGAAATTGACTATTTTCACAGAAATGTTCAACACCATTTTCAAGTTATCTGGCAGATTTTTCGATACTAAAACTTCCCTGTGAATGTTGCAGCGAGTCCATGATGCATTTGGACTAACTTCAAGCATTCGAGTTACAACAATACTCTCGTTTGCAAGTACTTCAAAAAAAATTACACACTGTGGTCGTTGTTCATCATTATCTTCTTTCCAAGAAAAATCAATTTTTAGGTACTCTGAATCATACTTTCTTGTCTTTTGTTTTCTTTTTAAAACCAAAGTTGAAGGTTCGTTTTCATCAGTTTCAATTTTTCGCTTATTTACCAACCATTTATCCATAATATAATTTTTGTAAATAATTTGTCTCAAAAATAGCGTGCACAATTACACCAAACAATCGATCGCACCAATTCTATAGTCTATACAATTTAAAAAACATAAATTTCTTACAATCTGTATAATTTAAAAAACTTCTGGCGACCCCCCAGGGGGTCGCGACACACAGTTTGAGAAACGCTGCATTAGAGTATTGATTTCCAACAATATTTTAAATTACTTACTACTAATACTAAATTAATATTCAAAATTAGGCATTTAGTGTGTATGAAATATTTACACTAATATTATCAAACTAAATTATACAACCAAAGTTTAGTTAGGTTTGAAAACTTTTGAAAAATTGAACATTTAGAAATATTCCTAACTGTTAAGCATAAACTGGGAAAAATACAGTGTTGTATTTTGGTAAATACTAAATTGTTATGTATGAGAATTCATTTTTCAAGTTAAAAAAAATACAATGATTTTGTCTTCCAAAAATATCTAATTATGAAGATATATTTTCTAGTTTCAACTGTCTAGATGAATTATAGATATTATGAGCAAATAAAATAAATATATTTTTCTAATAAACAGACATAGTAAAAACTGCTTTGTTATAAAAATAATATTTAATAAACATAAGTGTTTGGATGTTTAATTTTCTAATGACAAATCCTAAAATATTAGATGAAAAATATATAGGTTAAGGTTATATTCTATTTTATAAAAATATATAGATTTATCATCGCTTATAAGTCTATTAATTAGGTCCTGTTTAGTACTACTGAAAAATAAAGGTAACATCCAATAATAGGAATAAGAAATTTAAGCTTGGTTCCATAATTTATGAAAAATTCAAGTTTTTTGATTTTTTTCCTAAAATCTATAAAGTTGACTAAATTATCACTTGAAATAATATAGTAATGAATTATTAAATAAAACTATTCAAATACTTTTTTTTATTTGAATACTATTATTAAATACTTTTTGAAAAACGTATTCTGAATAATATTTTTGTATAGTTTCATTCATTAAAAAATACTTTTTTTGAACTTGAAAATAGTTCATATTTGTAAAATCAGCACAATATAATGTGAGATTCTGTAGTTTCGACACGACAGAATCTACCCACAGCCAAAGGGAAACACTCTGACTGCGACCTGCAAGCCGCACCGCGTGTAGGCCCGAAGGCCCAGTCGGTGGAACTTGCAGGTATTAGTACACGCATCGATAAACTGAATGTCGAATTTATTGGGCAAAGGAAAAAAAAATATTAATAATAATAATATATATTTTAAGGTAATCAGGTGACTGTATTTTACATGGTTATCGACTAGATAATTAATAACGTATTTTCAATTTACAAGTAGCTAAATGTGAATATTTAGCTTACGGCAAATTCAAAACAAAGAATATAATATAAATTTGCACATGGCAAAGTGTAACAAATAATAACATTTTGGTCCATTATTCAAATCATCACAACGCTTGGCCCACGGGGATCGACACACCACATTTCTCGGGGCGGTCTACACAGGGTTACCGGTGTGTTTTATATGACTTGAGCGGGAGAGAGGTAGGGACTCACGTCTTGCGACGCCTATTAAAATTTTATCGTGCTTTTACAAATGGGGGGGGGGAGCGGGAGAATTATATTTACGACGGACGAAATGACGTTGACGACGATGCTGTGTTGGCTGGAACGATAGTCACGTGGTTGTAGCATTGCCTGACCACGGGCCCGTCGTTGACGCTTAGCCCATCATGGCGTAGTGATAATGCGCCGCAAAAACCATATATATACCCTCGAAAGGGTTGTGCGAACACGAGGTATGGCGTGGTCCACGGTGGGTTTGAGTCGACGTGTGTCCAAAAAAAGTGACATCGTGCGCTGTCGTCTTGGTCGTCAACCGCGGTCAAAAACGAGAAAAAAAAGAGAGTGAGCCGCGTCGGCGGAGTGTAGTCGATGGTGAAAAGTCCAAAGTGCAATAATTGGCAAGGCAGCTGATTGGCGGTGGTGCTGGAACAGTGTCGTTGTGTTTCGGAATTGTTATACAATGTTTGGGGGTCAGAAAGCACTGTGTGCGATACCGGTTTCAACAACGACGACGGTGACAGCAACAGCCACCAGCGGCTGCGGGTCGAGTGTGCAAACACTTCTGAGTGCGGAGTCGGAGGAGAGAACATGTTATATAATATTGCTGTTGTTACTGATAATAATACTTGCGCGTTGATTGTTAATAATTGTATAATAATAATTTATAAATGATTTATGAGAGACCCAAAATTCTGTGACGTTACAATAGTTATAAGCAATAGCTTTTCTATTTGAATGAAATTTCATCGACCCACATTAATTTCCAACCATTCCATAACTGATAAATATTAGCGGGAGAAAAAATAAATATTCCAATAGTATTTGAATATTTAATAACTCAGTTTTTTTCATAAACATGTACCTAGTTTTAACTTATTATTCATTAGTTTAGATTTTACATACCTAACCTATATTAATCAACAGCTTATTTTTGTTCATTTTTAAGAAAATCTTATATTAATTATATTGTTTTAAGATTCGACAATCATAAATGAGTTCTTAGGCATATGTTGTTACTATGTTCATTGGAATAACCTGGTCTAAAATATAAAGGAGCTGATACTATCTTAAAACTCAAAATAGTAGCCGTGGACAGGCAACAGGCGTACAAAAGAAATGAATAGCTACTGCACACTAAAAACACTACTACAATTATCAGTAGTTATACAATTTGAAAATATTAATATTTTCACAATAATTGAATTAGATTATACGACAAAAATGTACTATAGAATATTGTACAGTTATTTTAAAAATATTCAATCATACATCTTGAAAATATTTGATCTCTAAACAATAAAATCAAATATAGTCAAAACATTATATACCTACTACATATTATTATACTTTTACACATCAATTTCCCATCATATGTTTTGGAAATACTTGATCTAAAAATATTTAAACCCAAACTTAGGTACTGCTTGTGGTCAAGTTAGCACTACAAACTTTTAAATTGTATAACTTTAATGTAGCCTCCAACAAACTCCATAAAATGTCAAATAACATCCAAAAAATCTGAGAAAAGTTTGTTGAAATAGTTTTAATGTCTTAATATACGCCTCCCGGAGAACCAACTAGACTCATTTTCCTATCGAACAAGAAACTGTTGAGAAAATATAAGCATTATTTCGACTACTTATCGTGTACAAAGACACACAAAAAAATACCTAAAAAAAAAACACACATCATTGTAAAATCAATATATTCATCCTCTCAGAATCTAAAATAAACATACCTTTCTAGGTACAGAATGTGGCAGTGAGTTCTGATGAATATTTATCCAAATTTATGAACCAAGCTTTATAAATAAATTAACGAAACAAATTGTAAATACAACAAATTCAAAATATATATCTAATTGTGTTGAAATATTAAACTATAATTGAGTTATCACCCTGTAGATTGTATATAATAAGTAGTATTGTCATACTTTAGATAGATTAGCTATATAGTTATACATTTATAAGGAAAGCGAAAATGCTGAGATGACACATTTCAATCTCGGGTGTGACAGTTCACAGTATAGCTATAATATCATATTAAGTGATGAAGTGCGGGCAGTCAAGATATGCGACCCGTTGTCAACATAGGTGTTTGTTTTAGTGCACTATATTATTATATGGTAATATATATGTTACAGTTAAAGTGTTGAATCAGTTAGTTTATGAAATAACTAGGTAATTTATAAAATAACTAAAGCTTGTAGGTAATGTATATTATAATTTATACTTTTATTAGTTATTTTATACATTCCCTGGCATCACTTCGGTAATGAGTCAAATTGAAAATAACAAAATATCATGACAAAAAATATAATTTGATAAATATGGCATCCATGTCTTTAAAGTTGTATTAATGTAATTGACTTAGTTTAAATAAAAAATTAATTAATTATTTATAGGATGACGATATAGTTCATTTAAATATTGCTACGGTAGGTCAATTATATCGTATAGCTAAGCTAAATTAGCTTTAATATTGTAATTATAAAAATAATTAAATGTTTTAAGGAGAGGAAAAAAGCTAAAGAAAATTTGGAAAAACAGTCAAAAATAATGAAAGATTTATCAAATACTAAATTTGCAGTTAGGTAATATTGGTTTTACAGTGCGTATCAAAATTCCCGATGTTGATAGAGGAAGGGGTGATTCTCGTTCAATTATTGCAGTTGTTTTAAAATTAACTGACGGTGGGTTTTATCAACTGGGATGCAACGATGGTAAGAAAAATTTAAATAATACAAGTTATTTTTTATTTTTTTATTTATTTGATACCTACCTACACCTTAAACATAATATAATTACAGGAGTGTTAAAACAACTATACTCTCGATCCCAGTTCACAGTATGTTCAGAAAATTTGTTAGCTGTAGAAGCTATTCCAAATGAAAGTATTACATTAAGATCTGCGGCAACTGCGCAGTCACTAGGAACTGGTCAGGGTTTTTTGAAATGCACTTGTACCAAAAAATGTGACACAAAGCGATGTGTTTGTAGAAAAAAAGAGGTTTTGTGCAACTCTAAATGCCATAATACCCTTACATGTACAAATAAATAAATAATATAACTATAATTAATTCATAATTCAGTAAAATAAAATAATTTAATATATATTTTAAATTTTAATGTATTTTATACATTAACGGATATCAAACTGAAATTGTATAGAATAACTAGATATTCTATGAAATAACTAGTTAAAGTACAATTTTCATGTATTATTTCATACTTTAACTAACATTCGTAGGTAATTCATGAACTACCTAGTTATTTCATAAAATAACTGAATTGAACACTTTAGCTGTAACATATACACTGTAATAAAAATTTGTTTTTTGTATTTAAAGATTAACGATCTAAAGATAATACTATCGACTTAAAGAAATCCGGTTACTTAATGATATTATAGTCACACGAGATTAGATAAAAGTACCTATATAACTGAAAAGAGCGTATATGACAGCACATTATTTATACATTCATTATTAATATGTAAGTTTATTTGATGACTTAAAGTTTTGTGTAGGTAGTATGGATAATATTATCATGTTGAGCTAAAATAAATTATTAGAAAACAAGGGCTTTATTTTTTTTTTTTTAAATATATAAAGGTTTTGTAAAAGTAGAAAAATACCATAAGGGAAAAACCAATAGTTTGTGAAATAGGTACCTATAATAATGCCTGGTGATCAACCTGATGAATTGACAGTCTATAATGTAATCAGATGAGGTCAACTGAAAGTACAGGTGCACAGCCTACCAAGTTCCAAACATATATAAAGACTGTACAGTGGCTCTTTTTTTTTTAAGGCGATTGGGTACCGGCCGTAATCAAGGAGTTGTAGGTAGGCAATTTCTAGTTTTTCAGTGTTATGCGTTGTCGTTGTGTGCGTAGTAAGTGAACATTAGTGTGAGTGTTGTTATCTTACACCCTCCCGTCATGCAGGCGCTGGTCGCGGCCCGAACTTCATTGATGACAATGTAAACAATATAATAACCGGTTTTTCGTTTTCCGCGGATTCTAATCGTCGCGATCGTGCGTCGCTTAATATTATATTATAGCCATGTAGGTTAACGGCCGTGGGGCAATAGGTAAAGTACACGGACGTATTTACGTTCATGTTACAATATAAAACAAATTTTCTTACAGGATCTATTTATTTACGATTATGAAAGCCTTTTTTTCTGAAATAAAATTAACCCCCAGTTATTGAAATGTAAGTTTTTTCCAACCATTTGTTTGGAGCATATTATTATGACGGTATTAAAAAACTTCAATTTTTCTTATAACACAAACTTTTAAAATATATAGATATGTACTTACCTAAAATGGTTTTATTAATTTAAATACTAGTAGATATCAAACAAAATAACTTTAAAATTACTCAAAAATTATAATATATAAAAACTTATAAGTAATTTACATCAATATTATTTTTTACACTGATAAAGTGTCATCGAGCATATTTCTAACAAAATATTAGTAAACAAAATATTATAAACCAGTCCTTAAAGGAAGTCCTCTGTCAAACCTGGAGTCAATTAATTCAGGAAGCAAGCACTCCATGTAAAATTTTGTTAAACGAGGCTCGATTTTCATATAAAATTCGTTATTTTTTGTAATTTTATCAACAACCATCCCTAGGATAAAATAATTAAATTGTAAATATTATTTTACTCAGTCCTGGTAAACTAAATCCCGGACAACGCCGGGTCAGGACAGTTAGTAATATTATAATTTATAATATGATCTAAAATAAATAATAATAATATAAAACTATATTATACCTTTAGGCGTCCATACAACAAAGTAACAATATTTTCTATCAGCTATGTGTAATTGTCCCTGTACTTGATAATAGTAATCATGAGAAGTTTTTAATTTTAACTCTCCATCAATAAAATTCATAAAGTTCAACTTTTTATTTTCAAAAGCTTCTTGAGGTGTAAAATCTTTTATTGACGCTGGACATTTAATTTCTACAATGGAATTATTGCCAATCAAACCGTCCGGGCTAGCTGCTAAAAATTTTGATTTTTTGTCAACAAACAGACCACATGATATAATGTTTACTCCTAGTTTCATTTCCAATGATTCTTTGGCTAACGGTTCATTTTGAATGCCATACCTAAATGAAATGAAATTAAATTAACCAGTCATTATTATAACCAAAATTAATTTTTAAAAGGTAAAAATTTAATATTTAATATACCTTGTAGCTGAATTTCCACGAAACAACTCATAGAGAATATATTTTACAGTATTTGAACGAGAAGTTGTGTCTCTGAGTTTTGCGACTTTGCCAAAATTAGAAGCCGTGAGTCTTATTTTTCGTTCTCGTCGCCATTGATCGCTTTTTGATTGGTCCACTGTATTTCGTTCTAAAAGTTGTAACTGTGTAGATGAGAGTTTTAACTTATCTAAAAAACATTCTTTTTTTGTTTCATATTCATCGTATGGCATATCAATTATTTCACTCTCAGTGTGAACGGCTCCATAGTCCTCATCTGGCCCTTGTGAAATGTTTCTTTTGGTTGAATTTCTGTTAACAATTTTAAACTATGAAGTTAATTACTATAGTTTATTATAGGTTTCATAACTATTACGTACTCCATATTTCCTTCCCTGTTCACGATATCAAAAAAAAAAAAAAAAGGAACCTAACTAAACATTTTAAGAATTAGTTAAACGAACCTTGCAGTCTGACCAAAAAGTAATCTCCGTTGGGTCGATTTATTTCGTGAATCGATATTTCTTTTTATAATTTTTTTTGTATACATTCCTGGGCTGTAATTAGTGGCTTTTTTATGGAGGTGTCTAATATAACTTGGTCCATAGTTATATGCTGTTACAGCAGTAGCACAGCGAGTCTGGTACGATCCTAAAAAGTAAAAACAATAAATTTAACACAAATAATTGTAAAAATGCATTTATTTAAAATTAAAAAAGTTGTTTATACCTCTTAACGAAAAGTTAACTCGTTTACCACCTGTATACTTAGCTACAATACTATTGTAATTTTCCACACAATTATTGTTTACAAAAAAAATTAAACTTTCACTATGGTGAGCAACAAGATTTTTCGCTGAAATTATATCTTGCCATAGACCACATTGTTCCATTTCAGGAATTAGATTTCTTTCACCTGGTTTGACTCCAGAACAAAAATAACTAAACATTAAAAAAATTTTATTTATAATTTTTAATTTATAAATCAATTTAAATTTGACTTTTAACAACCTAGCACATTTATCATGACAACCAAAAACATGATATGGCCCATTATCTATGTCTTCTTTTAAAAGTGCAACTTTATAATTTATAGGACAATCTATTTCCATACGATGTTTGATAGCGTTTGTTACAGCAGACCTAGCAAAAAATATTGAATAAATAGTAGACAATAGACATTTTTTAAAATAACAAATTAAATAAAAAGTAAATTATGTGATTACCTCAGTTTTAATCGTTTTTCTTTTAAGTTGGTTCTTAGTAATCCTGGTACAACACTACCGCTTGAGCTTTTCCGTTTAGTCGCTATATCTACTAGTCTATTTAAATAATTTCGGAGTATGTGGTTGGCACATTCAATCTTTTTTACATCTAAGTTATTACCATAGGGTTTTGCTAACATTATTTTTTTCAGGACACTAGAATCTCCATCCCCAATAAGTTTGTGGTAAATTATATTGTGCATTGGAATACTCTGTCGAAAACCCTCTACTATTATATCAGCTTCCATCGCTGTACTAGTACCATTCCAATTTTTGTAACACAAATGTACAGGTGGGTCTCTATTATTTGCACAAGCTTTTTGACAAATACTGCAATATTTATTGCGAACTCCAATAAACAATACTTTTTTTGTTCGGTAACCTACAATACACGCCTAAACAAATTAACAATATTAAAGTAATAAAAAAATTATAAAAATATATAAAAATATTTTATAATATATACTTACAACACCAGATGCTGCGTTGTAATTACGTTTATAAGATCGTTTCGACCAGGCACCATCTGCCACAACAGTGATCATAGGAATACCATCAATATTTATTTCACCATTTTCAACAGCAAGTCTTGCTTCTTCCTTACCAGCCAGCTCTATAGATTCCCATGCTGTATTTTCGGTTTGTTTGGATAAAACCTGATGGAATTTTTGATAAGTCTTATTGCTCATACATGGCATATCTAATATGGACGAAAATTGTTCTAAGTTTGTAAATCCTTGACCAGTATTTACTGTTGCAGTAACAATTGCAGCGTTAATAGACAACGATGTTATTATGTTTGGAGGTTCGGAAAATATTACTTCTTTTTTTCTGCATAAGTTGCATTCAAAATGAAATTCAGAAAAAAAGCCTTTTTGTATTTCTGATTTGAAGACAAGATTTTGAATACTACAATCGAATAATTTGTGTTTAATTGATTGTAAACTATTCAAAAAGTATTCAACATTAATAATTCTTCGACCAGTAAGAACATTATTATTATTATTGTTATCTTCATCATCCAAATCATTGGGTAAAGACAATGTAAGATTGTAACCATCACAACTATCATCCATGATAGTTTCTGGTAATAACGGTAAAAAATCGTTTTCAAAACTATCATCAACAAGGTTTCTAAAAAAATGAGATTAAAAATTAGTTTTCAACCATTTAGATACCTAACTACATAGGTATTAATTAATTTTAAGTCAATAATGTGTATACAGACACAAAAATAAAAAGTAAAAAAGGGGGTCAAGTGGATGTCGCTCCGCTGTACAGTAGGCTACAAGTAGATCACTGTACTATAATGGATGGTATTAAATTTGAATTCAATGATATAATATCATTGCGTATACGAAAAACGATTCTGAGCGGAGACGGTATGTCAGTCTAGGATATTTGAAATTATATTGATATTGTTATTTTATGGTAGCTGCTAAGTTGAATTAATATTATTCATATTATTAAATTATTAACCTAAAATTATCAGTGATGCTAGAAAAATATTATAATATATACTTTTACTCGTTAAAATTGATTTTAATATGTAATTTCGTCCAAATTTGAACTTAAAATGTCTGTAAAAAATAACTGTGTTTAAATATTTTTTAGATTTTTTGAATACAGTATGTACTATTTATTAGAATCTTTATTTTAAATTTTCAATCCTTAGTTATAAAAACTGACCATTTTATAGTTGTTTAATTACAATGATTGATAATTTTCGAGATTTTGATAAATTCGAACTTTAAATGATTATAAAAAAAATGTGTGCCTATGCATTTTTAATATTTTTCAATTGATATTGTAATAATATATCAGGAGCCTTGTATTAAATTTTCATTATTTTTGGCCCAACAAATAAAATGTTATTGATATTAATAGAAAAAAAAACTAAAAAATTTTAAAATTGAAATCGTCCGTAAAATACTGAAAAAGTCAAAATATATTAAAAATTAGATGGTGTATAGAAATAGCTTATATAAACATTCAGTGAAATTTTCATGCATCAACAAATATTCGTTTTTGAATTACAACCAAATAAGAAAAAACGCTACATGAGAATCGAGTGAATAACCAATGTTGTAAAATTATGAACTTAAAACGCTCATAAAAATTTATTTTTACATGCTTTTAGATTTTTATTTTTGATAAAAATAGAAAAACTTATGTTAAATCTCGTGTTACATTTTAAAATATTAGATTTTAATAGAAACATTTTTATGAATATCTAACTCAAAATAATTTGCAAATTTTCGTCATTATTACGCATTTTGTCAAATGGATTTCTTGAGTTTAATGTTGATGTTCATTGTTTTGTCACTTTTAACAGCTATGAAAGTGTCGGAATTTCACTTATACGGACAATTTCATATTTCAATTTTTTAATTTTTTATTCTATGTATATCTATGACAGTATCACGGTTTGTTATTGATGTAAAACGCGTTATAACTTATAAGTACCTAATGGATATTGTGATATGATTAATTTGGAATTTATTATAGGTAGGTATCTATTATAGGTCAATTTTTTTTCCGTGATTCGTAATATCTAGTAATTTGTGTAGTATAATTAACTAGGCACCTGTGTAGATCCTGGTTCCATACTCGGATCTCCTTATGTGGAATCAAATTTTGCCGAGATGTTGATGGAGATAAAAAATTATGAGCAGTTGTTGGGACATTCACATTTTTTGAATTTTGTATGCTCTATAAAAATTAACAAAAACACATTATCAAGCACTGTTGATTATTGCGTTATTTTCGTATTTGGATAAACAATTTCAAAAATATGCAATTTAAAAATATCAATAAATAATTTATCGAAATTGTTATGCTATAAAAAATGTTATGTTGTATAGAGCTACTAACCATATCAATTTTAGGTGTTCGTTGGTTCTGTAACAGTGTCAATGAATTTCCTTTATTTTTTCTTCTTCTACTTAACGGTGGCTTTTTTTTTTTGATTGTACAATTTTCCATGTTTATAATTAAATTTAAAACAATCAATAATTAAAACAAAAAACACAATTACTTATAACTTATAAGTTATAACAGAAAACGTGTAAAATAAACGGGAAATAAAATAAAACGTGGTTCGTTATTGCTGTTTATTTGACGAATGACGTCGACGTTGACCACAGAATTATATTTTATAATGTTTTGCATCAAGCTTCATTAGTTCAATTCATTCACAATAATAATATTGTTTATATCGGTTATAATAATAATGTACCTATTTGTGTATAAAACCGAATATCGCATTATCGTAGGCTTAACTCATTCTTAGAAAAACCAGCCGGGGCGACTCTCGTACGCACACGCACAAGTCTGTTACGCACGGCTACTGTTTAGGATTCGTAAAATTGTTCCTCCAAAAACTACTCGTTTTACTTCAATCAGTCCGATCGTTGTATTGGTGCGATAAAAATTCTGAAAATGTATTTGAATTCAGCATGAAGTTTACTTGAGATCGGTCGGACCACTTTTTCGGTTAAACTTGAAAATGTTTTTTAAACACTACTACAAAATTTAATATTTTTCAAAAAACTGAAATCAAATTTGTGGAATTTTGAGGGCAAAATTACAAAATGTAATCCGACCGATCTCAAGTAGACTTCATGCCGAATTCATATACATTTTCAGAAGTCTTATCGCTTCAATACAACGATCAGAACAATTGAAGTTAAATAGGTAGTTTTTAACGGAAAAATTGACCGGTACCCAATCGCCTTAAGAGGATTCACTATATTAATTCTTAATAGTAAGGTCTCAATTCTCTTAAGCGTCCATCCAGAACCTTTTTGCGTAAAATCAGTTTCTTCCCGTAATAATTTATCAAACATTCCATTTAATAATTTATTAAAATCAGATGAACTACACACAAGAATATTAGAAGTTTTGAACGCTATATCTTGTACTTCTTGTGTGATAATTCTTTCGTAAACACTATCTACATGTAAATTAAATTTTATAGATGTTTGTTTACATGATTGTTTTAACTTTGAGATTATTTTATCCGAAATATAGTTGAAAAAAGACGTATAATCTATGAAATCTAATGTATTCCTTATAATGAAAGTTTTCGAACATTTCTTAAATCGTTCAATTTCGAATAACTCTTTATCAGTTGGAATCGTTCGTTGACATTTTCTTACCGTCTGTCTTTTCATAATGTTGGCTGTGAAAAGAATAATTAAAAAAAGAGATATGTAATACACATAATGTTAAAATAGGTTATCATTTATTTTTTAATAATATATAAGTAAAATATAATAATAAATATTAATATTATAATAAAAAAGCTTGTTGAAAAGAAACGAGAAACAAATAAATTAATGAAAAAAAAAAAGGAAATTATAATTAATTATTTTTTATTTGTCGAAGTTGATTGTATAATCGTGACAATCCTTCTAAAATACTTTGATTACATTTGTAAGTAATATATTCAAAATGCTTATGATTATCTATAATTTCTTTTTTTTCTTTAATTAATTTGTTTCTCGTTTCTTTCAGACAAGCTTTTTTTATTTTTATATTAATAGTTTTAATTTTGTTGAAAAATTATTTTTCTTCTACATCTTCTGCTCTCTCGTTGTCTAGTGATTGTCGTTTAATTTTCTTAATTTCGTTGATCATAAATAATTTTGATTCCATTTTTTTTGTTTTTTTTTTTTAAAAATCTGTAAAATGCATAACACTTGTATACTAACTGGTAGTAATAAAATAATGCGTACCGTCATTAAAAATAATAATTTATTTCATAAAGCGTATAAAGCTGGATTTTAAAAAAAAACAGATAGTTAATTTAATTAGATAAAAATGTATAAATATAATATTAGATGAAAAAATATAACAATTACGATAAAATACATGTGGATAACTATATATATATATATATATATAACCTATTATTAAATGACATAAATGTAATTACTAATTAATATTTAAACATATGCATAATACTATATAAACACTTTTATTAAAAAAAATCTGGCTTTGATTTTAATCGACTGTACATAAGTTCTGTAACTGTTCATTTAACGATTCAATGTGCATATGAAAATTATTTAAATATTTCCAGTAGTCTGTGCAGCTAGACCGATAAAATCTAAGAATTTTTTCTTTTTCTTCTTTTAAAAAAAGCAATTTATCTTTTAACTCATTAACATTAATTTGGAGAAGTACTTATTCTAATTAAAAACAATTCATATTTTATGTTTTTAACATTTTTTTTATTCTGTTTTAGTTTCCATCTTCTATCAACATGACTTTTTAAATCTGATTCTGTGTAAGATTCAATCATGTTTTTATAATATTGAATTTGATTTAAAATATGGTTGTATGAATTCATTGTTTGAAAATGTTTTACTATTAGAGCTAATACATATTATTCAAATATATTATAGAAAGATTTTTTTCAAAAGCTAACATTTTTATGATAATTATGACTATTTAGAAACCATGTTTTTTAGCTATATAATATACATTATGATGAAACATGATAATAATAATAAAATATTTTAGTTAACCAACTTTCTGAACTAAAAAAAGGTTTGAAAAAATAAATTATAAAAACTGAATACATTTTATTTTTTTTCCTATATAATTATTATTCGTATCACATGCCTAAACGTTTATAATACTTTTTTTACTACTATGTATTATTATTATTTTTTAAATGAGACGTCGATTTTGAAAAAAAAAACAGCTAAGTCATTAAAATAATTCATACTTTTAAAATCCTTGGTAAATATTTCAATTAGCCATTTGGTATAAAAGGTGTATTGCAAATTTATTCTCTGTTATAATGATTTTGGTTTATGACACCTTATGTTAAAAACTTAGTTATTGAAAATTCATAATTGATATTATTTTTTTTTTTTTTAACGATTTTGTCAAACTTTCAAAATATTCTGTTTGATGTACTTAATAAATAATATTAGGTTAACATGTATATAGAGTAAAAACTAATATCATAGATTAAATATACTATAGATAGCTCACGCCGTGGAAAAACGTGGCAACCAGACAGGCGAGCGTTTTGGACCCCGGCGGAATAGTACTAGTGGACTCCCATAGGATCGCTATTCGCTACAAGTATCATAAGTATTGCGCATGCGCCACTGAGATACGTAATAACATGTAATAACGTATTAAAGATATATCTTTAATCGTGCGTAATAATCACGGACCAAAATATATCCGTGCCATTAAGTTATTAGTGTTAAAACAATGTCGTACAAATTAAAATTATTTTTATTTCTTAAAAAATTCTTATAATTTTTTTTTATAATTAATATAATAATATAAACAAATATAATAATTTAAAAGCTATTAATTTATAATACTTTACGTTTTACAAAATACTGGTGAAAATGTTAACACTACCAATATATTAAAATAATACAATTTTTATAAAAAGTTCTAAGGACAATTTTAATCATTAGAATATTATATTTAAGTTGTAAGTGTTATAACAATGTCATATAAATCAAGTTTTTATTATTTTTTTTATTAAATAATATAATAATATAGGTAAATATTTTTCTTTTACAAAGTTAATTAATAATAAATACTAAATCGAAAATACTGTAAAATAATGGAAATATTAACCGAACAAAAGTAAAATATAATAGTTATACCTATAATACAATTAAAACACATATAAGTTACCAAAATAATTTTATATATTATTTATTTACATGCCTCCTATATGAGCAATATGGCAATATATACAATTTAAACATTTTTCAAAATTTTTAATTTATTTGCTGTTTGTACACTATAACGTCCTTTCAAATGTTTAAATGTCCAATTAAAATGTCTTAGTAATTTACAATGTATCAATTTTTGGACAATAAAATCGATATGTTGTTCACAGTTTGGTTCAAAGTTTAAAGCAGAAATCAATTCCGTTTTTATTTTCTGTTGGATGGTTGCGCACAATTTTCTTTTATGAGGACTAAGTTCTACGCAATCTTTTAAATATTTTTGTACTGTAGAAACAAAGTTTACAAATAAATCTGAAGGCTTTTTGAGACTACTTTTTTCGATGTCAGCACTTTCAAATTGTTTGTAAAAAATTAAATATTCTTGATTATCAAAAAAAAAATCGTTATTTTTTAAAATTATTAGTTCGCATTTATTGCATTTATACTGATCAATACATTTTTTGGCCAATTATCCCGCAAAATATGTATTTGAACAGGTGTCTTATGTTATTGTTTCTTCATTATTACTGAGGCATTGATCGAAAGTACCTTCTTCTTCCGAAGATATAAATGAGTCAGAAATTGATTCAACTAATGTTTCTGTATCTGTATAAGGTGTAGAAATACTAGAAATCGTAGCGTTCTGTGAATTAGGGTCAAATAAATTGTAATCAAAATAATTTTCACAATTTGATGTATCAGTGGCTTTCATGAGGTTATGTTTTGCTTGAAACCGAAATGATGTTCTTAAGGTTCGAGCAGTTGGGTTTCTGTTAAAACCTCCACGCTGACGAAAAACCGAAAAAGTATTTTCTATGACATCTTGATTTAAACGGCTGGTAAGAAGATACTTAAAACCTAATTTTTGTTGTTGGGCATAAATCATTAATATTGCGTTTATGCTCCATATCATAGCGTCGAAACACGGAACAACTTTACCATACACTTTTATTGGTTGTATTAACTCTAGATGTGTCCACCATTCTTTAACTTTCATTAAACAATCAACTAATTCAGGTTTATCTTCATTTAAAGCACATGAGTATATGTTAGAATTGTATAATGTTTTGCTATTTAGACAGTCGAATAAATTATTTAATTCTTGGACAAAATCGGTGGTTGCAGTAGCAGTTTTTGATTTTATTTGACCTGTAGTAATACATGTTTTTAAAACAGCTGCTACCGAATTACTAAACATTTGGAAAGCAAGTTTACAATTCATTTTTTGAAACGGGTTGGGATTCATATGACTATCAGTTAATTTTAAAAGGGCTCAACTAGTACAACTCGATTTATCAATATTATAAGTCAACTAATATCTGAAAAAGAAACTTCTTGTCCGTTGAATATAAAATTATATTTCAAATAGTATATTGTGTGGCAAGGGCGGGAAGTGAGCCATTTCAGTCGCGGGCGTCGTGTGCGGCACGAGCCGTAGGCGAGGGCCGCATTTCGCCCAAGACTGAAATGGCCTTCCCGCGCGAGCCACACATACTATTTTTTGTCACGCCCCTGCGTCCATGGAAAAGGTTATGCAGGGATCTATGCAACAATTATAGACTATTCTACAAAAACAATTTCATGGAAGACATTTTATTTTATTTCAAAATGACAATTTTCACTTTGTATATTTTATTATTGTAACTGATAAGATTATTATACTAATATACTATATTATTTTATTTTTAATTTATATATTTTAATGTCCAACTAGGACAATTACTTATATTGAAAATATTTCCGCTGATACTTTTTTCTTTTTTTTTTTCATCAACGTCACTGGCTTTTGAAGTAGATGCACCATAGTTAACATCATTTATGGTTTGTGTTGATGATGGATTAGTTATAGACTCAGTTATCAGGTTAAATATTTTTTTTTTGTTGTTTATTGAATCTTCTATATAACCTTCGGCAATTTGACTGGATTTCCAACCACCATGGCGTTTGAGCGTTGTAATATCACCTCCAGAATCGGCAAGTAATGTTGCTGAAGTTCGGCGGAAAGAATGACCTGTATAAGCTTGGGGATCTGGTAAATTTAAATAATTTGCAATTTCTTTGGGCATATTTCCAATTTTGTTTTTTCCAATAACCTGCTTGGTGCATTTACCGTTTTTATAATTTAAAAATAATCTATCTGATTGTACATTTGCGGGTCTTAAATCTATGTATTTCTTAAAATATCATAAAACTGTCCTTCAATAGTAAAAGACCGTGAACAATTTGTTTTTGTGTAAGGAAGTTTAATATGTAACATTGAACCAAAATCTTGTATATCATTTATAGTAATATTACTAAGTTCTTCTCTTCTACATGCGCCAGTTATCCCAAAAATCAATACTACCTATATCATAGTAAATTTACGGAATATTAATAGAAAACCTATATTATACAATGTTATCCCACTTACTTTAGTTACTAAGTATTGAATATTAGGAGCTTCGTCTATGAATTTTCTTATATCGGTTGAAGTCAAAACTTTGGACTTTTTACTTTTAAATCCAGTCGATTTTCTCCTTAAAAAAGCTTGTAATTTTGGATAAGTACCAATGTTAATATTATGTTTTATATTTATAGTGGTTTTAAGCATTGAATAAACAGACCATAGAGTTGACGGTTTAATTTCTTTGGATAAATTACTAAAATATGTAAGCAACACATTTTCTGACCACGATTTGGTTTTATTTTTTTTTTTTCCATTTCAACATTTTTTCATAAGCCAATATATATCTTTCTTTTGATTTTTCAGGCAATAGATTTAGTGAAACGGCGTTTGCCGTTTCAACCATATGTGGTGGAGTTAATGGTTCACTACAACTGCTGTGTTGACTGTCATCATTCGTATTTATGCTCATTATTTAATTTGAATTATTATACAAATTGCGTGAAATAAACTTACTAACGCATCTATCTAGGAACAGTGCAAATTAAATATGTTTAAATGTTTTTGCGTCATGCAAGGAGGTTATACTATACATTTAAGATGTAACCAAAAGTTTATGTTTTGTAAGAACCGTGGTAGGTATACATTTTAGTTTCTGGTTGTGCAGGGGATACGCGCCCGGCGGCCGGCACTTTTGGGGATTTCTTCTTTTCCGCCCGGCACTTTTGGGGATTTCCTCTTTTCCGCCCGGCACTTTTAGGGATTTCCTCTTTTCCGCCCGGCACTTTTGGGGATTTCCTCTTTTCCGCCCGGCACTTTGGGGATTTCCACTTTACCGCCCGTTGGACGGAAAAAGGACGCTTTCCAACGCTTCAACCGTGGTCGAAAACCAAACTTTCGGTGCAGGCGTGACAAAAAAATTGTTTCTTAAATTTTTAAAAATATGTGGCACATCAAAAATAGAAAAAATAGTTTTACCTTTAATTTCAACAAATGGTTTTTCTTTACAACAACCTAAGTGCTTTAGGGCTGAATAGTTATTGGAACCTTGATCGGCTTGATCACAAACGAGTGTCACAATATTAAAACCTAGCTCTATACATTTTTCGATTACATCTATAATTAAATCTTTTAATATTAAACTATTCATTGACGAACCCGATAAAAAATTAGCCAATGGTAATTTCCAATTACTATATAGCCCTCGAACCATGAAAACCATGGCCTGCGTAGCCAATTTATTTGTTCTACCTCTGTGTCCTAAATCCTCAAACCCTTCGACCATATCTAAATATTTCGAGTATTGTAAAAAAGATTTAATTTTCATTTCATCGAAAATTAACACACAGTATTTTCATCATCTGACATGGTATTTAATTTATTTTTAATTTGCTTTAGCCAAAGTGAATTAAAACCGGGACAAAATTTAGACTTCCCTATCCACCTTTGTAACGTTGTTACACCTGGTAAAATAATTTGTTGATTATTTCTAAGAAATTTGTATGTAGCTGGTGATTTATAACATAAATTTATTGCAAAATTTTTTTCAGCTAGTGTCCAGGATGATCTTGAATTACGCTTATGGAACATTTGCATTTCTGCTATTATACTTTAGAACCCAAACTTGAAAACGCGATATTATTTTTAAATTTATGTAAATTAAATTTATTACGAGAAACTTGTAATTTTTTTCTTAATTTACTTATGGTAGATGAATTCTTTTTTAACAAAATATTTTTTTTTTTATTATGTCTTCCAGCCGTTTTTTTGACGATTCTGTGCTTTGTTCGTTAGGAAAAATAACTGTTTTTATATTGTATAAACGATGTTCTCGAGTACTAATAGGTGAAGGCATATCTATAAATGATTAAACCATAGAACTTGTTGATGGAGAACATTCATAAGTCAAAATTGGCGAAGACGGTGATGTATTTAATGTAGCCGGGAGATGAGGAGATTCAATAGGTGTTCTCGGACATTTTTTTTTTTGTACACTGTGGTTGGTGTTTTAACGTGTAAATTAGGTGACTCGTGATGTTCAAATTCGTTTAAAGATGAAGTTGGAATGTATTGTCCCACATCAATTGGTAACTCAGTAAAATCATATTTTGGAATTACATTTTGTTTTAGTCTTTGTTGTGTTTCAATATTATTAAAATCCGTAGGTTTAAAATGTAAATTACATACATGGCGATTATTTAGTTGTTCAAACGATAAATCCGCGAATTTAATATTTCCTACGATTAAAATAATATTGAAATTAATATATTGAGGAGCAATTTAAGTTAAACCGCGTATAATAACGATATATTACAATTTAAATATAGCTAATAATATAAATACTAATACTAATTTTCCTAGACTGACAAATCATCTCCGTTCAGAATCGTTTTTTTTATACAATGATAACTGTCATTACATTCAAATTTAATATATCTATTATTATAGTGATTATTTTAATTTAATTTAATGTTTTGGTAAAAAAGTTTTAAAAAATATCCAAAATAGCCATTTTGTAGTTTATTTTTCGAAAAATTTTGATGTTTCAACATTTTATTTTCATTAATTTCATGATTTTTAGTATTATTTCTAGTTTCGAGAAAAAAATTAATTATTTAATACCATATAAATGCCAGTGTTATTAAACATGTAGCCTGCGGGCTCCTTCCTATATTATAATGATACGAAATGATTCTCAAAACTAAAAAAATACCTATTCAAAATTACTATGTTAATAAAGCAATAAAAATAAAATGTTGAAATGTCAATATTTTCAAAAAAATAAACTCTACAAAATGGCTATATTCGATTTGTTTAAAAGTTATTAAATAAAAAATTATTTTTTTTACTAAAACATTAAATTCAATTAGAATATGAAATACTAGTAATCCCTATCCCTATGAGTCTTTTTACATACGATTTTATTCAACTAACCTGATTGTTTAACCCATTCTTTTGCCTGTTCTTTATTTTTGGGAAAACGGAATAACTTGATATTTTTATCATTTCGTTTACTTTTGCCACAGTTATAAAACATACATTTATTGCCTTTCGTAGCCATGATAATATTATTAATAATAATTGTTAATTTACGAAAGAGTTGGAAATCGTGTTACCGCGGCTCGTGCAGACTGCATAATGCAGAAGCAGTGGCGCAACTAGAGTCCAAATCTTGGGGGTGCTACAAAAGGTAAACCGTTATATAGCCGTGGGGGGCTCCGCCCCCACACCCCCCCATTACACCTTTAAAATATTTTATTTTGACTATTATTATTAGGTATATTCAAATACTAAAAAATTTTAAATTTTTAACACATTTTATTTTTATTTATTGTATTTTATGTTTTTAAAGTATTAAAGTGTTAGACATAATCTTCTGTCAATTAGCAAATGTGTTTAGTATTTCTTCGGGAACAATTTTGTTTGCAAGATCTTTCTCAATATTAATTACGCTTAAGTTGGTAAAACGCTGTTGTACCATGCTGGTTTTCATCCAATTTTTTAACCGCCTCATGGAGGAAAAAATTCGCTCACATGTTGCAGAACTGACCGGGATCGTTAATGCAACCTGCGTTAACTTATACAAGTTAGGAAATACTTCTTGATTTACTATTTTTTTTATGCCATCTGTACTGTTTTTTAAGCAGTTTTTTCCTACAAGCATTTCTGCTTTCAAGCATTCCGTGTTTGAATTTATTATGTCCTGAAATCATAGAATATTATAGAATTTTTCTATTGGTATTGTTAGGTACTAAATAACTTATTTAATATGCACCTTATAATGCTGGATAAAATATTGACTTTTTTCAAAATCCATGTCCATAAAACTGTCAATAGCTTTAGCCATCTGAAGATTTTCAGTTGAAAATCTAAACTTTAGATTATTGATAATTGTATCAATAATTGGATAATAAACTGTACGCCTCCAATAAGCTTCTGACACATCTTGATCTTGTTCATCAAAATTAGCACTAGTAGTGGTTTCCAAATGGAAATTTATCAAATTAGTCGGCTGAGTTCTTTTCCGTTTTGTTACTTAAATTTTTTTTTTTTAATAATTAGCTTTAAATAAATTTTTATAGTAACTACAACAAAGAATCAAACTTACCAGGATGAGAGGCTTCTATTGATATGTCATTTGTTTCACAAAATTGTATAATTTTTAACCATAATTCTGAGAATGACTTATCCGTTCTCATGTTATTAAATGACTCAATAACACTATTAATAATCATTTCGGCCTTCCCTAATGTAGCCGTCTTTGATTGTAGAGTTGTACTTAAGATGTTTATAACTCCTAAAACATCTCTTAAAACCATAACTAAAATTACAAATTGGCATTTTGTTATTTGACTAATGATTCCTAAAAATAAAATATAACTTTTTTGAGTACTCAATAACATTTTATTTTTCATTATTTATTATATTACCTATAGCTTCAGCTACATCTTTATCAGCTTCTTCTTCAATTTCATTTTTTAAAAATTTTAAAACTGCTGAATAATTGTTTATCATTGAATTGCAATTTCGATATCGACAAACCCATCGTGTATCACAAACTCTTATTACATTGCCTTTCTTTAATCCTAATTCAGTCTGAATTTCAAGTAATTTTGAGTTGTTACTTGGTCGAGAAAAATGCACATAGAGGGACTCCAAAATATTAAAAACATTTCGAGCAATCTAATAAACAAAGTATATAAATTATATAATATAATAATATATTCTAATAAAAAAAATAAACTTTTAGTATAGTATTATGTGTTAATGTTCTACAAATAGTTAATTAAAGCATATTCTACCCCTATGAGCAATAAAATATTTAAAAAATGTTTTTAAAAATATAAAAAAAAGAATAAAAAAAAGTTTTTAAAACATATGCAGCAATGTTTTGATGGCCGCTTTTTCATTAAAAAAAAAATATTAAATTAACATTTTTAAAATGTATTAAAATTATTTTTTGATAGTCTTTAAAATCTATTTAAATTATTTTTTTGTTCTTTTTAAATAAACAAAAAAGATTTTTTATATATTTTGTAAAAGCTTCCTAAATGTTTTTTTAAACATATAGGTATATGCATAAATGTTAAAAATGCAGTGTTTTCAGCTAAAAAAAACATTTAAAATAATTGTTATAGGTATATAGGTACATTATATGTTAATTTTTCATATACACACGTAGGCAGCTATAGATTTGCAAGAATTTGTTTATTAAAAAATAAACAAGTATTAATTTATAATTCAATATCGTAAAAAAAAAAAATTAATTTTAAATAAAATAATAAAGAACCTTGATGGTTAGGCATAATAATATGTATAAAATGAATACAAAATAAAATAATAATATAATATATACCTAATAAGATATGTATAGGTAGTGTGTATACTGTATATACATTATAGCTATACTTTAATACTTATTTATAAAAGAAAATAACAACTTATAAGTATAATAAAATAAAAACAATAACCACACTTGGAATTAATACTTATTTATAAAAGAAAATAACAACTTATAAGTATAATAAAATAAAAACAATAACCACACTTGGAATTAATACTTATTTATAAAAGAAAATAACAACTTATAAGTATAATAAAATAAAAACAATATAACCACACTTGGATGTAACAAATGTAACAAATGTAACAAACTGGTTATAAGTCAGATAGGCTGGTCAGAACATGTGGCAGGATCATCATCTATTGCTGAAGTAGTCAAAGAAGATATTTTAATGGCATTTCTATAATTAATAAATACAATCATATTAAAAAATGTTTATTTAAATCTTATAATAATGTAAAATAACTGAAAATGTAGGTATGCCTTTTAATTCTGGTTTCGCTCTGAGCCATCCATGGGCTTATGAATTCTATAATACCAGCTTTTGTAGTGGTAGGAAATTTGTGTTGTATTGCACCTAATAATAAAATATAAAACAATATTATATATATTATAAAATTATGTACCTAATACCTACAAAATACGAGCAATATACATTTAATTTGGAAACAAGCTTCTCTACAATTTTGAATATTATAATATAAGTGTTATTTTAATAATGCTACATTAATAACTCTATTCAAAATTACTGTTTATTACTGTTAGAGTCGTTCCTAAGCAATGTCCAGTAAAGTTTCAGTTAATACTAACTGACTGATAATAGATTTTATTACCGGCAGAATTCTGGCGGTTATATAAGAGTCTGCCAACTTTAACTGGATATTGTATTCTTATAAGAACTAACCTTAGAGAATTAACAATATTGTTTGTAATTCAAGGATGTGAAACTTGTTCATAAATATTAAAAATGTAAATAATAAAAAATAATTGTTATGAATATTGCCTACTTATTATAACTTTGTGAATTGGACTTGCTTCAAGACTTTTTTTTTTTTTTGCCCCTTCCAACTATAATCTGCAATAAATTCATCTGAAAACATTATCCTCATTGTTGATGTTGTCATTTTGGATAAACTCTTTATCCCACTAATTGTAAATGCAATTGTGGACACCTATTAAGTTAATTGTACATTATTAATGCATGATCTAAAACATATTATTAAAATACAAAAAATATAATTTTATTAAAGAATATCACAACACTAACTTTTTTTAATTTTGAGTCTATTGGTGTATTATTGTAGCCAAAATTATTAAAAAACGTTTTAGTAAAAATCCAAAGTTGAAAAAAATGATTATTTATCAAGATAATGAGTCGATGAATGCCGCATGGCGCTATATATAAACCGACGGGTGAGTAGCCGGCAATAATGAGTTACAAGTTTATGTATTTTGATTTACACAATGGTTTTAATAACTTACAACATAGTATTTCAGAATTTTGTTTTTCATAAACTGAAGTATATCTATTATGTGCCTAAGACGAGCTATTGATTTGAAATTGAATATATATTAAAATATATATTTAGTGTGGTGATGTCCTTTAATATAGGTATAATGAAATTATATTATTATTAAGAGAAAATTGTAGGTATTATTTTTTTTATACTTATACAATATATATATTGTTTCAACTTAGAAATTGGTTTCTAATAATATTACACTAACCTTGGCTTATTAATTTAAAAGAATATATGTACTAAAATATTAAAACAAAATGTATTATATAATTTAACTAATACATATTATGAATAATAGAAAATAATATAAAGTAGTAAACTAGCTATCTACTTTAACACTCATAATTACCAGTTTATGAAAATATTCAATATCTTCAAGTTTGTTTTCTAACATCTTAAGACCATCTTCACTTTTTATTGGAAATATATTGTCCATTTCATAATTAGATACTACTACAGTTTTTTTATCATCAGTTGTATCCTTATTATCAATGAGATGATGTTTAATATAAGAAACAGTATTCCTTAGCTTCATTAAATCGGCTGCAATAATGGTGCAATTAAAATAAGTAACTTTAAAAAAAATAATCACCTGACAATTTAAGATTTTTAACTCACCAGAAATGAAACACAGGTCTGATGAAGAGCATCGGTGTTCGTTTTTACTGTAACGTGTACCAATTAAAGGACATACAGGTTTAGAAGACTTATCACCTTCAACTAGAGTACTCATAACAGCTCTAGAGCTTGATGTAGAAGGTGACAAAGTTGATATTGAATTAAATGTTCTCTTTGTAGCAGATTTCAACAATACAGGTGGAGGAGTAGGAAACTGACGTTCAATGTTTACTGGTAATCTGGCTTGTAGTCCTAAGTTTTTAATAGAACTGGTCGAAGAATGTGGATCATTATTATCCTCATCAATATCCTCATCGCTACTACTTATTCCAAAAAGTTGCTTTGAAGAAGTTGTTTTTTTTCGGCAACCTTTACCTCTAATTTCAAACTCAGAATCTAAATTAGACTCAGTTTGTTTTTTATTTGCTTTTATCATCATTTTATATCCTCTCTCATAATCACCTATAAAAATAAATCAATTTTGACATAAGTATTTTAAAAATCACACTATAAAAAGTAGCCAATGCTTCAATGCTTATTTTGTAATTATTGAATATTGTAGTTATATAAGAACAAAGTAAATTGATTAATAACAAAACAAATTTCTTACTAAATTAATTATTAAAATTAAACTTACTAATATCTTTTTCAATAATGACCATATTGAAAACTTCCCAATCATCTTTGCAATCTGTGTTTTCTTTTGCCAACTTTTTTATAGTGCTTACTCGAGCAACGGGGTATAAGCAGTGTTTATCATTCACTATCCACTTATTTGGTACTACATCATAGTATGTTACCTCATCCGTATCAATAATTTTGATTAATGACCACATTGTTACGTATTATCTGAAACTAAGTTGGAAAAAATAAGTTTAAAAAAATATATTGTTTTGTACCTATACACATATACCATACCTATATAGACATATATTTTTTCTATTTTATTCTCTCCCTTAAACAATTCATAAATAAACATAAAGAACCTTATACTTAAAATTCAAAATACTTAGGTAACTAAATACATAATCATTAAATTTACATCATTCAGCATTAAAGTTTTAAATTAAATGAACAAATATTTTACATGTTTTAGGAATAATATTCTTCATCTTATTGTTCATAAATCTAACTCTTATATTATAACCTAATATTAAAAGTACAAAAAATACTTATCCTAATAAATAATCTTTACATTTACAATAGGTATTTAACATAGATGAATTAAAGGTAAGACAATATATGACTGATTTTTGTATGGAAAATATATATATTTTAAGCAAATTTCTGAAACTGGCCACATTTTTAAGGTGGAAAAATGTTGAACGACATAAATTCCAAGTGATGAGCTATTACACGGCACTGAATAGTAATCTTCTTGTGATACAAATTTTTTACCAATGACAACTTCAGTTTTTAGTGATTTTGAATAAGCAAAGTTGTGCACCATTATAATATCACCATTTTTTGACCCACAGCAATTATCAGGTTTTGTTATTCTTAATTGAAAGTGGTGAAACATATGAATCTTGTATTGTGGTCCACAACAATCTGATAGAAGAGGACCATCACAGTGAATATGTGATATTTTTGGTAATGATGATTGTCGAGGAGTTTCAAAATAGTTTTCTAATAAAAAACATTCACCTAATCGATTACAGATTTGTTCAGCTGGTTTATTATATCCTCGCACCATTGATTTAATTTTTTGCAAATAATTTTCAAACTGAAATGCAGATATTGTTTCTAAAGTAAAATTTGATGTTATTCCTGAATAGTAATCAGAGTCATCAACTAAATGAATTAAACCGTGAAAATTATGAGTGATAAAGTCTTTACTATACAGAAGAATGAAGTCTTCAACAAAACGCTGTAGTAACGATCTTGCATAATTGCGCATCTCACTATCTTTACACATTTTAGGTGACAATAAAATTGTCACTGCAAAATGAAGAGTTAGAAAGTTCTCATATTTTTTACTAGTTAGAACAGATTTTAAGACAACAGGTCCTAAATATAGCAAAAATGTTCTAAATTCAGTAGCTTTCCAACGAAGTAAAAGTTTCAGCTCTCTTGGTTTCCTATTAATCTCAATAGGTACACATGAACGATATTCAACTAATAATGATGATAATCTAAGACAGAGTTTACTAGACAATTTGTGAGGAATATTTCCTGTACTCCATGTTAAAATCATAGTTCGAGTTACTCCTAAATAAACAAGGTGCATTATATCTAAAACAAATGAGTTGTTAAAATGCAGTCCTGGTATTTTTGTAAGTAACGTTTTAGTTTTACGAAATTCTGTATCTGACCAATTATGAAAATCTTCGTTTGTTCTTAGTACACAATCAAGATCTGTAAATATTCTACGGTTGTTACTCGTTTCACCTTTAACAACACATCTTGTACACGAGTTATACCCACTAAAAGACTTTATACCAAGAATGTCTGCCTTTGCAGGAGCATCACAACAGAAAGCAACAACTTTCACTGGTATTGTTTTTCCACTTTGATGTAAAATACCTTTCTCTGATAAATTATTCACTTCATTAACAAATTCTTCTAGGTAAGAATCCATATCATGAGGTTTACCTTTACCACAGTATAAACCAATTGGAAACACTTTATTTTGTAGTTCATTTATATCTGATAATATCCCAAATAAAATTGGTATGACTTGTATGTTTGAACTTTTAAAAATTGGAATACCATCTATATTAATTATTAGTTTGAAACTATGAATTGAATCTTGAAAAGGACCAGAAATAATTCTTTTAAGTTGTTTCTCAAGTCCTATGTGAATATATTTTCCAGGAGAAACAATTTTTGAACAAAATTTAGTCTTGGAAGTTTTCAATAATGTCCTAGCATCACTTGGTAAAGCAGAGGTTAAACCAGGAACTGTATCTTTCAATCCCCGTAGTAAATCAGACAGACAATTATGAGTTACATTATGTTGAATAGACCATCTTTGAAGAAACTTTTGTAAGACGTAAGGAGATTCTTGTGGTTGTTCAGAATTTGCATCTATTATTAATGGAACATCAGAAAATGTGCTTTCAGCCGAAGAACACTCTGAATCAGAAGTTAAATTACTCAAAACGAACTCAACCTCATCACATAAAATTTCATCAGAAGATTTTTTGCATTCCTCAGAAGGTAAAGCTTCAAAATCAATTGAGGAAACATTAATTGAATTAGAACCTCGATTAGAACATTTTGCATTATTTAAAAGATTTGTCATTGGTTCTTCAGACTCATCATGACTTTCTGGTGCCTCATTGAATTTATGACAATCCTCATTTATGCGCCTACGTTGACTTCTTTTGGAGAGGTTCTTAAAATGTTCCCGTTTCCTTGGCATTTCTTTTATGTTATATGTATTCTAATAACCTAAATCAGAACCTAAATTGTTTGTTTTGCTATAAATAAATTATATTATAGGTACTACCTACCTAATTCGTTTTTAAAAAATTAAAGTCATTATTTATTAAGTACCTACTCAAACTATTTGATAAAATTATCAATTACCTAAACTACAATATATTAAATCATCAAATTTTACTACCTATACTCTAATTTAAGTTGTCTACTGTTTTAACTAAGCTAACTATAATAGATAGAAGTTTGGAAAATTTCAAAAACTAACTTAAATTCTAAATTTATTTCTTTTTTGTTAAACTTTAACTATTTGAAAGAAATTACTAACTTGCCCAGCTTGCATACATATAATATGAAAAGACACGTGAGTTATAATTGTTAGTATGTATGTATGTACTTAAGTATATATTATGCTATATTACACATAGTTGTAGGCACATTTTTACGGCAGATGAATACTAAAGTTAAGCCTCAAGTTTGACAGGACTGTATATAAAATAGTCTATAATTATTATATTAAAACCACAGAAATCATATTGAATAAAGTATTGAATTGTCCCTAGGTTCAATATAAGAAAACATACTAAATAAACAGTTGTCGTGCCCCTAGGTTAAATATGAGAAATCATATTAAATTTGAAATTGTTGTGTCCTTACGTTATATTAAAATAAGAAGCTAATGTTAATTGTTTGATAAGAGTTAGATGAAAATTGAATGATGTATTCATGGTTTAAAATTGTTATTAGGCATATTTCTGTAATTTTAATATAAAATAGTCTATTATAGTATATAAAAACCACAGAAATCATATTGAATAAAGTATTGTATTGTACCTAGGGTTAAATATAAGAAATCATATTGAATGAACAATTGTTGTGTCCCTAGGTTTAATATGAGAAATCATATTAAATTAAAAATTAGTGTCCTTACGTTATATTAAAATAAGAAGCTAATGTTAATTGTTTAAATAGGATAAGATGAAAATTGAATGATTTATTTATTACTCTATATTGTTATTATAATATTCAATAGTCTATTATTATTATATAAAATCCACACACGGGGTAGGCACGAGGCATGTGTTAACAAACACTTGTTAAATGACAAAAAGTATAATAATATAGTGTGGACTGTATTATTCATTGGTTATATTATAATAAAATACATGGTTTTACAAAATTTTCCTATCGGGTCGATCACTCTAACAAAATACACTTACTAATATGATATTTTAAACGTACAATAGGTATAATAAAAATAATTATGACTGACCTGTCTCGAAGCAGTCGAAGCCCTCGCATTCGCAGTCCAAGTTCCGACTAGGTAGTAGGTACTTGTAACTTGTTCAATACCTAATTGAGTATCGACACTACAGCACGCACAACGGAATCTCGCTGTTCTGATGCGGTAAGACGTTGAAACACGCGTTTCAACACAATACACACGACCACGGACCGATTGTTTGTAAAACCAAAACTTACGAGTTACAATAAGTATACCGAAACGGCGAACGCAACAACCGATTATACACACCGTATAAAAGAAATAAGAATATCCGTATGTCGCAAATGGCAGTGGAACAAAAACAACAACGACGCACATTAATTATAAAACTTACATCATATAAATTATAAACAACGCTGTGGCGATGATAGATGACAATGTCTGTTACGCACTAGGGCCAATCACAGCGCTGGGTCCGCGCTTTATTATCATCTGCAGTACTAGGTCCGCGGATATTAATATCACGACACCGTTAAGAAAACCCATAATATTTTATTAGGTGTAATTTTATCATTAGTGTAGATCATAATATTACATCATTATAATTATTATATATATTATTTATATATAATATGTAATTATAAATAACACACGGAAAATACATATTAAAAATGTTTTTAAAAAAATAAAAAAATATAATTTTCATATTTTTTTTTAATTTAAAAAAATGTTTTAAAAACATCTTTAATACGTTTTTTTTTAAGATAATAACAATATATCATGTACATTAATATATATATAATTATAATTATAAACGCATAGAAAATACATATGAAAAATGTTTTTAAAAAAAATTAAAAAGGTTTTTTTCATATATTTTTTTTAATGTAAAAAAAAATGTTTTAAAACTATATTCAAAATGTTTTTATTAAAATCATTACATTCACAACATTGTAATTAAAAAAAAACATTTAAAAAACATATTATTGTTCATAGGGACCTTAATTCCTTTGCACATATCCAGAACCACTAAATTTAACCTGTGAGACATACAATGAGTATATATGGCAGAAGGAAAATATTGTTTTATTTTGGCTTGAACACCATTAACACATTCGTGGACAGCTACTGCTATAGCAGTAATTTCAAAAGTTGATGTACATATATCACTACTGTTATAGCAGTAGAATATAAACCATTCAAATTAACACAGTACTGGTATAGCAGTAATTATTTCAATAGTCTCATATGAAAGAGCATGTTTTACTGTCCCACTGCAATACTTCAGAGCATTGGGCACTGTATTATATATGTGTTATTTTTAGCTTTATTTATCGTTTTTTTTTTTTGGTATTTCCATGAACCCTATATTCGATATCATTATTATTATTTATAATTTAGCTATATCATTATTGCTTTATAATGATACAACACAATATATAATCACACCATATATTCGAACCATAACCGATAGAAATGCATTGTTGTCCGTGTAAGTATTCAGTTCGATTATAAACATCGTACGTAATAGGTGTCTGAATATATCACATAATAATATCGATAAAGTGCGCAAATATTTAGATGAGTCGTTTGATTCGTTTGATTTTTCTGATCAAGATGATTCAGATGTTGACCCAGATTTTTCGTTACCAAGTACGAGACAAGATTCGTCACCAAGAGCAGGGCCGTCTCATACTTTTACAAATACTGTAAGTGACACAAGTAATGAATCGTTTGAGGTAAGTTCAAGTGATAATGATGATTATAATAATGCTAATAACAATGATGATGATGATCAATGGTACGAGAATTGGGAAGATATACCAGACTTCCAATTTGACAATAGTATGTCAGGAATCAAACTAAATATACCTGATTCCGCAAAAGATAATCCTTTACAGATATTCGAAATGTTATGGACACGTGAAATAACTGATATGGTGGTATCCTCGACAAATAATTATGGTGTAAAATTAACTTCACAAATTCGTCCACATAAAAACACTGTCGTGCAGCTGAGTTTAAAAAAGTTGATGCGGAGGAAATATATAAATTTTTGGCCATTTGTTTGCTCTCTGGATCCGTGAAATTTTCTGTAATCAGAGATATGTTCTCTTACAATCCGCTCTATTATCATCCTATCATATCGAGAACTATGTCGGGTAGACGCTTTGAACAGATTTTGAGATGTTTTAGTGTCGAATATAATGACCCAGAAAAAGTAAATAGTACAAAATATGATACAATAAAAAAAATTGAACCAATTTTTAAAAAACTTATAAATAATTTTCAACTTGCATATATTCCATACGAATGTCTATCACTTGATGAATCGCTTTTATTACATCGTGGTCGCCTTTTATTTAGACAATACATGAGACTTAAAAAAGCAAGATATGGTATAAAGTTTTTCGAGCTCTGTACACCTGACGGATTTGTTCTAAATATGGAGATGTATAAAGGAAAAAGAGAAGAAATTCAAGTCGGTTCTACATCAAAAATAAATAGTTTAGTTGTTCGTATTTTGGAAGCATTTCTTGATAAAGGACATACAGTTTTTATGGATAATTATTATAATAGTATAAGTCTTTCTAAAGAACTTCTACATCGAAAAACACATACAACAGGAACACTACGCAGTAACCGTAAAGGCAACCCAAAATGCGTAACCACAAAAAAGTTGAAATCTGGAGACTATATTTGGCGTCGACAAGGAAAAATTTATGTATCTAAGTGGAAAGATAAAAGGGATGTACTAGCGATAACTACAAAATACTAACCACAACTTTTATCATCCAAAAATCGATTTGGAAATGAAAAAAAAAACCGAATGAAATTATTCAGTATAATAATAACATGAGTGGTATCGATAGGTCAGACCAAATGGTAAAATATTATAGCAGCCCACGAAAACAATCACGATGGTACAAAAAAGTTTTGTTTCATCTGTTAGATATTACAGTGTGGAATAGTTTTTACATATACAAAAAACATTTTGGTTGCGATTCTATGACTTTTAAAGAATTTCGCGACATTCTAATAAAAAATATGATAAACGTTCCAATAGATTTAACAGCTAATCAAATTTTTAATGCCCCAAAACCAAAAGATCCAAAAAACAAACGACCAATGCCAGAAGAAGGACAACACTACCAAGAAAAAATCCCATTACCTCCACTGTATAAAAGAAAACATTACTTCAAAAACTGCAAAATATGCACAAAAAAAAACGTGGAAAACAAACCCAGTATCAATGTAAAGTTTGCAATGTTCCACTGTGTCCGGGATCATGTTTTGAAGACTTTCACAAAAATATGTTGTAAAAAAACATTTCATCATTTTATATTGTATTGATTCAATTTATATAAGACTAAATTTTTATGTTTATTTTTTATGTCACAATATTCTTTTTCAAAATGTATTACACAAAATAAACCAGGTTGAGTTGAATCATTATTTTTATTATATTATTTTAAAAATATAATTATACTGCTATAGCAGCGCAGTGATGTACGTAGTTGTAAACAACAGTGTAGTGGGACAGTACTATATATACTGCTATAGCAGTACCCAAATTACTACTGCTATAGCAGTTATAATTAAGTGCGTTTTTATAAGTAGTTTATTTCCGCTCCGGGAATTTCAACTGTCCACGAATGTGTTAAGACACCCCGACATTACGCTTGCACCATCAAAAGATTGTGCAACAATTTTTAATGATTTCATGTCAAAATTTAATTGTTCAAAGCATTGAAAAAGGGCCGAGACAATGTGGTTTGCATCTTGCCCATCTGAGACATCCACAAACTCTAAAAACCTTTCTTCTATGTCTAAACCATTAACGAATCGAACACATATCGAAAGTTGTTCTTGTTTATGAGATCTATAAAAAATTATTCTTATATTAAACAAAAACCTTTTTTTAATTTAATTATATAATATACCCTACCTTGCTTCATCCACCATTATTGCAAAAAATCCAGTACTTATTATTTTTCTAATGATAGCCAATCTTATATTATCTGCACTTATTTGCAATATACTTTCTTGTATTTTCCAACTAGTGAAGTTGATTTTCTTTTCATGATACTCTTTGAAGTCCACTACACATTTAGAGAACACATTGCAAAGTTCCAAAAAATTACCTTATGAATATTGAAATTATGTTTTATTAGTTATATTATTTATTGTTAATAATTTATATATTATAGTATAAATTTAGTACCTTGGTTGCATGAATCAGAATCTTCACGGTGCCCCCTAAACGAAACACCTTGTTTTGCAAGATACAAAACTATTTCGATCAAATTTAAAATATACTTGCGATTTTTAATAACTATTTCACTTTGAGCACTTAAGATTTGAGATTTAACACTACCCGTTTTTTTACTTGATTTATAAGCTTCCATTTTTGATACATTTGTTAAATGATTTTGGGACGTTTTGTGCTTATTTAATTTATCAACAAACTAGATTATATGGAAAATGTATAAATATAATGATTAGTTTAAATACCTGATGCCTTATTAATTATTAATATTATATTCGAAAATAATAAAAACTTTCTTTTTGCCAATTACTAAGTCCAGTCTTTGTCCATGCTGGTTCAACATCACCCGTACCAAATATGCGACAGACATAACAAAAAGCAGCATCTAATTTAGTGCTATACTCTAGCCATGCACATTCAATAAACCATTGTTTATTAAATGATCTATATTGCTTCCCAAACTTTGTTTTTGGATAAGCCTAAAATCATTTAAGCATATGCAAAGCAGTAAGCACTAAGCAGTTACCTATACTAATGTAAAATAAAACTAAGATATTAGGTACTTACTGCCAATATAGGGCGGTATGGTCTATTTTCTATGTCTCCTAATCCTAAATTCAAAATTTGAGAGCTACATACATTTTCATTGTCAATGTTAACGTAGGTAACATTTTGATCTTGTTCACACAAACTACGGACCAGGATCATCAACGGTTTCACTGTCTGAATGGTCTGACTTACTTTGAATACTTTTTTTTTTGAAAATGCTGAACATTATGAATATCGAATAACAAATTTAATAACTGCACTAAATGAAATAACGAACACTTTCAAGCGCTCGAGACCAGTCCTGTATGGCTGTATACAGGGTTGGGCACTTTTCAATTACAGTAATTCAATTACTTAAGTAATTTGTAATTGGTAATTAATTATAAAAATATTTATGTAATTTGTATTTGGTAATTAGTTATTAAATGTTGATGTAATTTGTAATTGGTATAAAGAATTACAATTTTTCAATGATAAAAATTTAGAATTTAGGATTTTCTACAATGTACAATATATATATAACTTATATAGCATAAGTTTTATCGAACATTCGGCACCGATACTAAAAGATAATTTTATGATGAACATTACTACAAAATACAGATAATATAGTCTATAGACTTGTAGACAGATATAATATTATACATTTATACTATCTTAATTGTCCATGTTCTATGTATACATTGACAATCGTACTGTACGATGTACAAATTGTACACTTCGTGTCTACGTACAGGCTTTAGTAACCATCTCGTTGTCGTCCGTCACTGAATAACATCTTAAAAATTGATACTTTAAAATTTTACTTTTTCCTTTTTTATTAATAAGTAAAAAATTACTAATATGAACGCTGATGAATTTTCTGAACTGTTTTTACGGTCAACTAATACCAACTTTAATTTCTTTAAAACTTCGTCTTGAAGAATTAAAAAATCAAAAATTACGCTATTTATTTAATCTGATTTCTCCTTTATGTAATAAATTGCATGATAGATTTAAAAATTATTTTAATTTATCACATGAAGCTGATGATGCTATTTTGGCTACGTGTTTTCATCCATTATTTAAAATGCGATGGATTCCGAAAGGTCTAACTGAAGCTGATAAAGAAAGAATACAGTTGTTATGTATAAATGCTGCTAAAGAAATAAATATACCTAATAATGAAATTTCTACTTCCGATATATCCGACGATGAGGGCAGTTTTTTAATTTGCATGTCACCAAACCGCAGTAACGCTTTAACAGATTCCTCAACAAGTATTGAATTACAGATATTGCAATTTTTTAATGACAAAAATAAAAGTTTAACGTGTTTAAACAATTATCCTGTTGTTAAACAATTATTCATTAATTAAAATACTAATATTTGTTCGTCAGCACCGGTAGAGAGATTGTTTTCATTTGCTGGCTTTATAATGGCACCTACTCGTTCCCGGTTGTCTGACGAACAATTCGAAAAACTCGTATTTTTAAAAGGTAACCAAAATTACGGGGTTATCTAATTTTTCTATATTTTCTATTTTCTATATATTTCTATATTTTCTATATTATTTTTAAATGTAATTGGTAATTGTAAGTAATTCAATTATGTAATTTGTAATTTGTAATTAAATGTTCTACAATCATGTAATTTGTAATTTGTAATTAATTACTGGTATTTTGAGTAATTTGTAATTTGTAATTAATTACTTTTTTTTGGTAATTTGCCCATCCCTGGCTGTATATACGTCCGTGCTCTCGACCGTCTAATGCAAGGTTTATAGATAATATTATCTATGAACCATGCGCCTAAATGTAGTAATGTCTATGATAAAAGATTACAATTAAATATTATCTTTCAGTAATCTCAACATGACGATATTATGTTACTTATTCTCTATTATCATAGACCCATTATCATGTCTATGACTATAATAGTAATAATAATATATTGAAATATAAGAAAAAAATGACATAATGATATCTTAAAAAATAAAATTACATTGTTAAAACTTAAAACTATAGATATTTTAAATTATAAAGACATTAGTCTTGGGGGTGCTTAAAATAGAGTTGGGGGTGCTTAAGCACCCCCTAGCACCCCCGTAGTTGCGCCACTGAGCAGAAGTGCTAAATTATTAAATTTGTAATGTAATAATTATTTTAATTTATTGTGTTTTTTGTTAAATGATATAATTTACGTTATATTCTTTTGTTGTATTATTTATACAATAGATTCTTGTCCACAGCGTTGACGATTGTTATTTATATTAACATTATTTTATTATTATTTTACTCTGTATCACAATTTATTTTTAGCATATTAAATCGCCTGAACGCCGATCATAACCCCCGTACATCTTCCGCGACCATTTGGTTATTATTGTAAATTATTTTTCGATATTACAAGTGAGTGCGCGATCTATTGAGGCGTTGTGATATTAATTTACGTGTTTCCATATCATCTATACCCGTGAGCTATCTATAGTATATTTAATCTATGCTAATATGCACTATGGTTAATAACAGTAGTGTTATAACTATGTATAAGGGCAACCAGTAACCATAATATAGTATAAGTTTTAAAAATAAATTACAAAACTGAATACATTTTATTTTTATTATCCGTATCGCATACCTAAACGCTTATAATACGTTATGTTTGTAACTATTATTTATTATTATTATTTTTTTTTAAAAACTATTAATATATTAATTTTTAGTACCAGTAAGATTATTTTTTCAAATTATAAAATAAATGAAATAGATAGGTACTTACATAGATAGCTGTACTGTTTAAGTTTTTTTAAAATGATTGATAGTTGTTCGGTACAGAACAACAAATACGTCGCGTACACTCACATACGCGCGTGCGTGCGTCTTCCACGGTCGCCGCTGAACAGTGCCGTCGCCGACACAGCTGTTTTTTTTTGTCACGACCAACCGTTGCCGCCGGTCATATCAGCGGTAACGGACGCGTTATCTCGAGTGTGGATACGCGACGTTCGTTGCACCGACGTTGTTGTTGTCGTATCAAAGTGTGTGCGTGTATGTAAAAAGGTCCGACCGTCAGTGTCGACGTGCCATTTTTGTGCAACGTACAGTTCCGCAGCCGACGCCTTCCATTTTATTATTTTGTTCTCTGTATTTGAGTGCCATCCGATTTACAGTCGGATGTGCTGACATTTGGCGTCCGTGTACCCAAAACTGTCGAGTTCTCCCGGTCTAACCGCAGAACACTCAAATACAGCGTCGTCGCACTGTTAATTTGGCGTGCTTGTCCAACGCGTAGTGTAATCGTGAGTCTCTGTCACGCTCTGTGCTCGTGCAAAGTTCGCGACACCGCCGTCCACCACTTTCATCGTCATCGCCAGCAGTATCATCAGTCATCACTCAACACCTTCAACATCATCGTTCGTGCCATACCAGGTCGATCAGGTCGTACTTAACTCACACTCATCATTATAATTGTTATCATTGTTAATATTGTTAAGTGGTTCGAACCCTCTTTTTATTCCTGTCTGTAAACGTAATACAATTGCCTTTCATCGTATTTGGAGTTACAAAATTATTTCGATATAGGTATATAATCTCTTTACCTTACTTCTATTTTTTTTTCCTGTCTTAATACAGTCCACTTAAAACGGTTACGTGTGCAGCCCACTCGCACACAATAGTGAATGCTTGTTGTTGATGTGAGAGCTGAACTGATATCGTTATCCAACGATTAGCAGTAACAGGCTGTTACTCAAAAGAAAAAATAACAGTAACTAATATTTTTTTTTCTAATGTTATTTCCCTGATGTGCTGTTCCGATAACACCGATAACAGATAATAGCAAAGTTGTTATACTACAAAGAACAAGTTACAAATTTACAATAACTTTACTGACCAACTGTTATTATACGATTTAAGATATTTTAACGAGGTTATAACTTGTCAACTTGATTATACTTATATAAGTATTAGTACCTACTTTAATGTTCTATAACATGTTATTTTTTTTATAATTTTAATATTAAATAGCTGCTAACTTACAAATTACTATTTTATTATTTTAGAGTTTTACCAAAATATGAGTAAGTATAAAAAATAAAAAATACCATTAATATAACAATTGTTTTAATATTATTTTAATATTAACTATATTTTTATTTTATATGATCGTTAAATAATTGAACATATTTCATAAATGAAAATAAAATAACATTGTTATAAAATAACATTAATAACAATATTTAATATGTTTACAACACATAGTAACAATATTCAATAACTTTAGAATACTGTATAATATATATTAATATATAATATATAATACTATATACTATACTTTACAATATTAAATTACATAATTATATAAACAGAATAAATAAGCTTTGATATAGACTAATATTTTATAACTAAAAATATAAAATAATTAAGTACATTTTAATTTAAAACCTCAATTTCTGTTATACATATTGTTTAGATAATAAAAATACATTTAAATTCATCATAATATTTACTCAAATGTCATAATTTCATGTTGAATTATAATTTAAAAACAACAACATTTCTACTTTTTCACTTTTAAGTCGACAACGACGATCGTTCAAAATAAGTCCTGCTTTTGAAAAAATACGTTCACAGGGAACTGAAGTACCAAGGCAACATAAAGTTTGCTTAGCCAAAATATGTAAGTATGGATAGCATTGATTATAAATACTATAGATTGCTCACTGGCCGGGTAAACACGTTGCGCGAAAAATGGATGTTGCCGTTATGAAGCGCTCTCGTCGACGAATTAGTTAGTGGATGTCGACGTTGTAATCGCTAGTGTCGACTGTCGAGTCCGTCGCGCCGCGCCGTTGCGGTCTTACGTCGGCTGACGGTTCATCGTATTTATTTATACTCGTATGTCGGGTATATGCTGGGACACTGGGATTTCACTATATTTGTATACTTGTCTATGATTGGGATTTGGGACTACTATGCATCGTCAGTCGTCACATACTCGCATCATTCAATCAATCAATAATCATTTATTATTTAAATTTAGTTTAAACAACGCACAGGCGCTTAGCAAAAAACCAAATTTAATATGGGATTAAGAGGACGTGCCACGAAAAATTTACGCGTGCAACGACCGAGAGGATGCGCTGTTAGGTGTTTTGACGATCCGCAAGCGCGCGGCGTTTAAGTCACGCCTACTATTTGCAATTCGCAACCGGCCGACGGCGGCGACGAGTGCTCGTTCGGGAGCGCCGTTTATTTGTCCGTGAACGTTCGTCCAGTACGATTCGTATCATTATAAAATTCAAGGGGGTAAATCACTGGCACAAATTGTGTACACCAGATTCCAGATTACCATGATTTCCCAATGATTACCATAATTTCTATGATTTCCCAATGATTTCCAAGATTACCAAAAGATTTCCGTGATTACAGAAAGATTTCCGTGATTACCACAAGATTTCCGTGATTACCATATGATTTCCGTGATTACCAATGATTACCATGATTAGGTATAGGTACTGAGTTACAATTAAAAAAATGTTGCTTTATAATTGTTATGATTTGTTCAATGTATTTACAATGAAATCACCTAAAATAACATAAGTATAACCGGTATAATACCTACCTCCTACCTACCTATTAATTATTAATTTATTATATTTATATCCAGTAATAATTTCATAACCTATTTATCCCGATTATAAATAATAAACAAATACCTAATGTTTTTAAATTTATAAAAGAATTTTGATTTTAGAAAAATTGGTAAAAATTAATATTGATAAAATTCCCTTCGGTACAACAGAAACTTATGTTGCAAAAAGTTATTAATTAAAATTGACATTTTAGATGATAAATTCTAGTATAAACAATTTTTTTTATTCAAAAACTATAATATTCAAATAGGTAAGGGTTTTGTTTCAGTGAATTTCAAATTGCAAATAATATAAAAAAAAGTCTGATTTGATTGCTAATAAAATTTGTAGTTAAGTATTAAAAACTACATTTAATTATTTTATAACATAATAATCATTTTAGTTTAAAACATAATTCATAATAAACTTATAGATGATATAAAATTGTTTACAAAAATAATAATAATCCAGCCTTTTGGTTTAAAATAAAAAAAAAGTAATAACAATATTTTTCCAGTCTTGGTGAGCTTATTTAATATTACATAAAAATCCAGCCTTTTGGTTTAAAATAAAAAATAAATAATAATAACAATATTTATGCAGTCTTGGTGAGCTTATTAAATATTAAATAAAAATCCAGCCTTTTGGTTTATAAAATAATTTTTTTAAATTTTCATTTATAGAAACATACCCAGGAAATTGGTAAACTACTTTCCTGTTTTTGATAATGAATTTTGGATTTGGTAAAATGGCAATTACCATTTCTATATTAATAGTTGAAACATCCTTTTCATTAATGCAGAACTCTGTTCCAAAACTGTCATTTTTTTTTAGGCCCATTACTATTATATCACCGTCGTCTTGATCCACTGATTGAACCACACATACATTTTTGTAATGTGTTTTTTTACGTAGTCCTCCTATAAAGTCAACTAATAAATATACACCAGCTTTAATTAAATCCCAAATAACTTGCTCATATATTATTTCTTCAATACCGATATTTTGAGGGTCATCATGTACTTCATTGTCTGGTTGATTATTCTCATTATAACATAAAAGATTATCATCTGTTGATTGATCAGTACCATCTGAATTGCTTAAGATATTATTATTACTACATAAAGATTGAGATAAAAGATCAGATGCATAATTACCATCAGCTATGGCACAATATACCCCAGTTGTATTATTTACAAGATTATTTATTTGATGTTCTAAATCTTTATATAACTTATCGTTTAAGCTGAATACTAATTGTTCATTTTCAGTGTTTTTTATGGATGGACTAGGAATAGAAAATTTGTATGAGCTCATACACTGGTACACATTGTCACTTTTTTCAAACGAACATAATATGCCTGATTCGTTTAAAATGTACCAACTGCAGTGACAGCCTACTTCATCTAAATTGTCTTCCTTCAATAATATGTATTGTCTACTAAAACCTTTTTTCCGCTTAGTAATATATCCAAAAGCTAGTATTCTACCAATAATAATTCCATTGAAATTTTCATTATTTTGATTATTTATTTTGTCATACATAGTGTTATTTACCTTAAATACAGCCCAATCGCCAATATGCACTCGATCGTTAATAGTTATTTTCTTAGAGGTTATTAATTCACTATCATTTTTTGAGACAACAGGAATAAACCTACGTAGGCGATCAGTACTCACTAAATCTTTTTCATTGTCTAACAACCAACATAGAGTACTTTTTTTTATAACCATTGACTTATTTTTTATTTTTATTTGAACAAATGGACTATTATCAAAGTCTACATATCCTTTTTCATTAAATTGCTTTTCAAAATCTTTTACATTCAAAAATTCACCTATGTTATCTATTGAAGACAAATTACATAAATCTAAAGCACGATCGTTTTCATCTAAGTCAAAATCTTTATCATTGTTTAAGCTATTGTTTTTTAATTCAGCAATATTTTCATTTGATTCATCCTCACTGTCATCTGATGCATGACTAACATGGTTGGTATTCTCAGCTGTTTTACCAAGAGTTTTACCCGAGGTCTTACCAATATTAAGATTAAATATTTGTTCGTCAAAATGTATAATATCTTCCTTAGTTATCATACCAAGTTTAATCAATAATATTCTACAATCTTTTAATGCATCTTTTATAATAATGTCTAGATTATTCGTATTAAAGTTGTCTATATGTACATTTGATAGAGAATTTGATGATACTAACGACTGCTTCATACCTCTTGGAAATCTAAAGCTGTCCTTTCCTTTAGTATTATCTGGTTGGGATAGTTCATTTGATATTGTGTTCAAAATTTCAATACGTTTAACACGGTTCAATAGCTCTTTAACACTGAAATTAACTACAGTGTTAAATGTTGATGTTAAAGATCTTGTAGCCCTAAATAGCTGCTCACAAGGCTGGGAACTATATAGCCACGGTACAAACAACTCAGGTATTAAATCTGGTGTATTTATAAGCTGAATAAGTGCATGAGCATTCAACTCAATACAATAATATGAATTAAGGGATATAAAATTTGCAGTGCAATTGTAAAATTTATTGTTTTTAATCCATATTTTCCATTGTCTTAGAAAAAACACTGCAAACCATAACTTATATACACGATCTCGAACGCTCAAACTTTGATTGTTAAATGCCGAAATGACAAACTGCATCACCGTCAAATACGCAGCAGTACCATCTGTGTCAGGAATAGATTTTAATAAATTGATAACCTCGTTTGAACACATTTTCTCAGCGGCTCGATAGTTCATTTTATCAATTGAATTTAAATCAGATTTAGTTAATAAATGTTTGTCCTTTGAGAAGTTATCTACTAAAAAATGTAAATGTGCTATAGAGGCACTGTATTTGCCTAATGGAAGAACTATGGCTGGTTTCAACATACGGGTTCTCAATTTTGTTCCAATATGTGTCGTGTCTTGGACATATATTTGCTGCTTACATGACAGCGAGTTGTAGCCATCTGAAGAACCTAATTTAAACCAATTATAATTTGAAGAAGCTGCAGGTGATCGAGTCATACAGCAGTGCTGCATAGCCTTTAGCAATCTTGGATCTCCATCACTTGAAAAACCTAAGATGTGTATATTTTGGTTATTTGCCATTTCAATCATTTTATCCCAACGGTTAATTACATCTTCAAATGAGAAACAATTGTCAGTACCAAAAATTGAGACACAAAATGAAGGTGAACATGGAATAGAGGGTTGCGCCATAATACAATAGGCATACTTAGACTTTGTAGCCGTTTTGAATGCATCTAGTACACATTTCACAGATGTGACTACAAATGTATCCATCTTTGGACAACCATGTTTCAATGGTAAAACAAATCCTACAAGTTTATTGTCTTCATTATCGTATTCAATCCTTCCAGTGATAATCCTTCCATCCTCACTTAACCAAACATACAAAGGAAGGTCTCGATCATCTAAAAATTTTCGAAGTTCCATAAATCTAAAACAACCTTCAGATATTTTTTGAGTTTTTCCGAAATACCGAAAGAGACTAGGAATCGATGGTATAGAGTTTGGCATGTTATTACATAATGTTTGGTACAAATGACGACCCCCAACAAAAAATAAGTACAAAGAAAATTTTTTAATTGTCTCGTCGTAAGTATTAGCATTAGATTTACGGTTTGAATTAGCTGTGCTAGACTTAAATAAATATTTGAGGAGAATTGGCATATTTTCAATTTGTTTTGATGCTTTGATTTCTGTATGGCTATTATGATTGTTTATATTATCTAATAACATTTGTTTTAGATTTTCATTTTCTTTCAATAATTTTGACAGCTTATCTAATATTGGATAGAAGTTGGATATTAATGGTTGATCTAGTCCATGCAAAATTTTGTCTGAAAGTAGTGATTTATGTCTTCTTCTTGTTTCTCTTTCTTTGCGACTATAAAGTGATTTTTTCCATTTCGATGTCGATGGAAGTTTTGATATAAGGGACCGTTCTACTTCCAGCAGTCGATTATGTGTCCCGTGGTTCATAACGCTGCTTTCATGAAAATCCGACTCATTGATAGCTAAATTTGAAGCTGAATCATTATTGAGTTTTTCAATAGAATCGTTGTTGATAGTTAATTGTTGGTTCAGAAAACTATTTTCAACTACACAATTAGAAGAAAGATTAGATGTAGATTCTGTGGAATTAAAATAATCAGTCACTTTTCTAATGGGAGGTTTAAGCTTTTGCTTTTTACTATCAGTATTATGTGAAATGATATGCCTGTATAAATTGCTGAAAACCCACCTACCTTTTACATGAGATTTATCTGTAACCTTTCTAACAGTCAGCCTTGAGTTACATACAACACAATTTATAATGCAGATATAATTACAAATATAATATGTATCTTCAACATCATTAATATGTTCATTCACACGAACAGAGATACTTAAATCGTTCTCACATAATGATTGAATATTAGTTTCCTTTTGGTTACGTAACCATTTTCTTATTGATGTTTCTACAAATGCACGCTCATTTTCTATATCTATTACATTATTTTCAACAATCAACTCACTAGAAATAGTATTTTGAATTACATCAATAGATGTACACTTTTTTTTTACTGAATTATGTTTGATATTTGAAAATGTTCTTTTAAGTGTAGTGTCTGAATTTTTTTTGAAAATTTGGTTTTATAGAATTCAGCTACCATTAAAATTCTTTTACGGAAGCCACTAAGAATCTGGAATTTTTGAATATTATTATTAAAAATTCCATAATATGATGCATATTCATCAAAGTCAATGAGATTGGGTAAAACTTCTTTTGCAAATTCTTCAATTGTATCCAATAACTTATCATCAATAAAACTAAGAGCTTTTTTATCATCATATCCGTTAATTGTTAAAAGTTTTTTAAAATTGTTCGGGATAGTGGTAGATAATGCATTTTCTGCCTCTTTAAAAACATCTTCTACAAGATCTTCACATTCAGAATTATTCTCCATTTAGCTGTTAATCATAGAAATTGTTTTATAATAATTGTTAAATTATTTGACACATTTTAGACTAGATACTTAAGGATAAAAAATTAAGGTAAGTTCGAATTATACTTAAATGTGACATATTAGTTTGAAATTACAAATTACAAAAATAATTTTCTAACATAAAAAAAATTGTTCAAAGAAGTATATGATTTTGATTTTAAATAGTTTTTGAATTAATAATAAAAAATAATATATTAATGAATACAAAGTTCTGGTCTAAAAACAAGAAGATTGTCGCAAAAATTATTGGCTATTATAACTTAGAATTAGCGCACTACTTGAAACAATCATCAAATCAACTAATGAAACTATTTATGAACTCAATATTTTTTAAATAGTTTATTTTATTTCCTAAAAAAGTTTTGAAAATTAACTGGTTTTATTCATGCACAGAGTATTACAATAAAAAAACAATTACAAATACCTGACGGCTTAGTGCTTACATATACATAAGTATTATACTTCTTAAAAATACAAAATATACATGTAAAATGTGAAGGTGGCATATAGGATGTAGTGTTAACTTGAAAAATATTAATAAAATTAAAACAAAGCATTTAAAAAACAACATAAGGTCCAACAAACCAAATAAAATGTCAGTAACATATTGTAATATATTAACATCCAATATAGTAAGATTAAAGGTAAGAACAAATGTGTAACAAATTTAGTTTTATATTGAACCAAAAAAAAAAATAATCAAATGTCCACAGTTACCCTTACAGTTACTTATAACTTATAAATTAAAACATAAGTAGGTAGGTATGTATTTAAAGTAATAAGTAAAAGTAATAGGATTAGCAGAAAATTGCTTTTGATAAAAATATTTTATTAAAAGCAAAAATTAAAATCCATTGATTTTTATACATTACCCCCCCCCCCCCTTTCATCTAGATACTTACCTTAAGTAATATGTTTGGTAGACAAATAGACAAATAGATCTTAAATAGACTTGTAAAAAATATAAACTGGTTAAAAATATGAATTTTAATAAACACAGCCATTTAAAATTGAAAATATTAGTTACTTTTTAATTTCAAAATTCATATGTTATACTGAATGGAACATTACTCTATAATTAATCGCAGAATGAAACTATGAAAAAAGATTTTAACCATATAAACATTCAACCATGTTAATGTGCAAGTATGCATTTGTTGACTAAAACCAACAATAAAACGGATGTAAATTATAAGTATGATGCAGTTAGGTATCTTAAAAATGATTTGTTGGCTGTGAGATTAATTACAACCAAATCCAGCTTACGCTGATCTCAAATTGTTGCTTATTTGAACAACCTGTTTACTGTAGAATCACCAAAACTGTAGTTTGTTTGAAAACTTGCAACTTGATAATTGAAAAACAGATGGTCAAAACATGCCTATTATTTGCATCAGTTTTAAACTGAGTTTTGTAGCTTAAATATTATCTAAAATAATAATTAAATATTATGATAGGAAGTAGGATTTAGGTATTATATTATTAAGTGTGGAATTTGTTATTTGCAATTAATACCAGTAATGTTGCATCATGTATTCATGTCCTGTCATAGTGTGACAAAACATTAAATGTGAATGGATACATTAATTTTTCATATTTCCATTACTACCTTGGTTACTACACATTGTCAAACAAATAACAGTTTTGGAAAGGGTTTTGGATGTATATGATCATTTGAATTTGTGCATTACCTCAATGTATCCGTATTTTGCGGTATTTTTTTGAATTTAATTTGTGCTATCTAGGTGTACTGTATTGTTCCTTGTATTGTTCACAGTTGAACAGTTCACATATTTCTGTTTTTTGTTATTTCACAATTTTGTAAAAATACTTAATAAGCGATGTGATAAGATGTAACCTTAGATCATATACCACGGTCTTAGAAGATAAGGTCGGACAACTATACATTATCAGCATTCCGCTTGGTGAGGCAAATCCATTTCCAAATTTGGCCGCTGTACAATTAAGCGCTGCCCTGCAGACGTATTTTGAGGTTATGTCATTTTACTAGTTTAAAATAACCATGTACCAAAGCACGGTCTTAGAAGATATCTTCTAAGACCGTGTACCAAAGTATTATATTTGGTATGTAGAATAGTCCAATAGTCCGCGAAAAATGAAAATTACTTCGAGATGCATATTTAGGTATGAGGGATCTATTGACTAGTACTTACCTACTTACCTAATATTGTTGTTATTACTTTATGTAAAATACTTAAATACTGAAGTCTCAATAAATTGTAATTCGCGAATTCATATTCCGCCTTACAACATTACAACCATGAACCATTGCTAAAATAGATTTGTCTATGGAAGTGTCTATACTATAGGTAAGTCATAAGATCTATGATATTCACAGTTTACATATTATTTCAAATTATTCAAATTCAATAGTTATTAAATTTTTTCCTAAGTGAATTATCAAAATATTCATTCAAAGAGCGTGTAACAAGTTTTGTATTTGAAAAATATTTATTTTTATATAGATATATTTTAAGTTTTTGAGAATTTGGCAATTTTTTTTTTATTTCTATTATCTTTCTTTTTTTTCTTATTTTCTTGTTGTGAAAATTGCCTCATTCTCATTCTAATGTAATACATTACAGTAAATGAAATTACATCCCCCCATGACTTGAACATGGGAAATTAATTGAATTTTCAGACATCAAATCTGTGATTATGAGTTCGTATACGTGCGTGGATGAAGAATGCTTAATAAAACTATTTTCAATTTTTTTGATGAAATCGAAAAAGAATATGTTTGGGTGTATCAATCGTCCCTTGGTTTTCATGTTAACTAATGCAGCACACATTTGTTCAGAATTTTATATAAAGAAATAAGTATTACTATAATTTTTGTTTGTATTGTAGTGATCTCTCACTATCGTTTTATTTTAAAGTGCTCAACGTCGGAAGTTGGGCCAGGTTGATCAAAAGGATTTAGGTCGTGGCCAAATGAGACAAAGACACAATGTTAATTTGTAATATTTATTAAAATAAGATTAACTGGTCAAACATAAATAAATGTATTTATAAATTTGAGGACAGGACGAAAAGTCTCTGCCCGAGAAATTAGTTACTAAAAATAAAAGTTACACTTGTTTAAAAATTACTGGGAATAGACTTAGAGTGGCGGCGATGTTGAGGACCAGGCTCAACGACCAAACTAAGTCTTACAAGTATGGGATGGTAGACTAATTCTAAATGTGCTAAGAACAGAGTTCTGTATTTATACAGAATCTCCCTTCGCTTATGGGTACACGATAAAGACTAGGAGGTGGATCAAAGACGCCGACTAGGTGTTGTTTGTGCCAACTCGTCCTTGGTCATATTCGTAGTTGCAAATTAATTCTACGAATTGCTGGACCGGGTTTTATAGACTTGTTGTTATGGTGGCTTGTCGGTGAAATCAAAGAAAAAGAATAAAAAATAAGAAGCGACTCTGTCGGTTTATGTTAAAATTATCGATTATTATAAATCGATATAACACAAATAAAACAATACAATAATATATAATATATATATAATAAAGTAATAACTTATCTCAATAGTTAGATTTTTGAATGAATTTTTGGCGGGCCGTTCGGTAAACACCGGTTCCTTAATTTCCTAACCTCAAAATACGTCTACCCGGCAGCGCTATTGCGGCAACTTGGGAAACGTTTTTGCCTCATTAAGAGGAAATATCGTAATAGGCGGGAGGGTGGGAAGTTGTCCGACCTTATCTTCTAAGACCGTGTCATATACCATGGATGGAGCCATGCCCATATCGGCTGTGTAAACAATTTGAAGCACATATAACCGACGAGTCTCTGACATTGATGTTTGATGTGCGCATGCGCGCGAAGATAGCCGCCGCCTATTTTTATTATCAATCAGCAATCAACATATTCTGACTATGCGACCGCGACCGGTATCCTTACGCATGCGCACATCAAACATCAATGTCAGAGACTCGTCGCTTATATGTGCTTCAATATATCGAGGCATGGCTCCATCCATGGTATATGATCTAAGGATGTAACTATCACCTCACTTATCACTCACTGTCTTATCATAATTACTCGAATATTACTACTATGATTATTATGATATATTAATAGACCTTAACCTTAATCGCAAGGTTAATATAATATATTATATATTCTTATATATTATTTCTTATACTATATATATATATATATATATTGTATATTCTATTAACCTTTGTTTAGTCGGCCGAATTTGGACGGTTAAAAATCAGTTATCAGCTGATTAACTCTTAATCACTTCGGCTACCATACGATACCTACAAGGCTACAAAGTACAAGAATCGAAAAGAATAGCAATATTTTTTACCTACCATTATTTACTGTTACCAGGTGGAAGTTAGGTAGGTAATTTATTTTGAAGATTTCCAATAATTATAAGAGATTTCCACGATTTCCAAGATTACCAAAAGATTTCCGTGATTACCGAAAGATTTCCGTGATTACCGAAAGATTTCCGTGATTACCACAAGATTACCGTGATTACCAAAAGATTACCAAGAATTTGTACACTGATTTCCGTATGTGATTTACCCCCCGTAAAATTCATTATACGCAAATGCCGCCGTAATATTTTCAATACCCTCGCGTCCTACTAACTACCGAATCTAAATTAAGATACTGCTTACCTAAATTGATGTCCCAATAAATAGATCGTAGAAACTGTAGTATAACATAGCTTGATTTGTAGTTATTGAATTATTACTTATTGAAATAATAATACTTATAGTAAAATCTAATAAATGGTAATAAAAATAAATACAGCACAATTAAATTAATATTAATTTTCCGTGTTTTATCTTTTTTGTTCAACCGTTAATGTTATATTAAAATATGATAATAAGTAATTACAAATATTTGTTTAAATGAATAATATATTGGTAGTAGGTATACCTAATATATTTATATAATTATAATTATAATATACTCGTAATGATAATAATAATACTCTAAAATCTTTATTTATCATTCTGTAATTTTTGGAGATCGGGTACATTCACTGCTAAAATGTGTGGTTATATACTATAATGTTAACAAATTGTAACAAAAATTTTGTAAAAAATTATTTATATAAGTAACTGTTTGTTTAAAATTACCTACTATACAAACTACTATATAAGTATTACACAATTCAATGAATTACAGCTTATCAAATGTATAAAATCAATCAATAGATTTAGGATGTGACCTATATTATTTATCACCATATTTTTATTTAAGAAAAAAATTATAATCATATTACCTATACTAATATAATAAAAGGGTAACGAGCAACAATTTCCTTTTATTTAACCATGAAAAAAATTAATATAAGTTCAACAAATATAATATAATTTATGGTTTTTTTTTTTTTTATTATTTTTTTCTTTATATTTTATAATATTTTCTTTGATGTGTGGGGGGTCAATAATATCACTTTTTTGCATTTGTTTTCTGTATTGAGAATCAACAATTTCAGGTAGTAAACATTCTTCGTAAAATCTGAAAAATATAATAAATGCTAGACTTACAAAAATACCAATAGAATTTTACTGATTCATATTAGAAAACAAAAATACAATAACATTTTAATTTACTATTTTACAAACAATTACAATTTCAAATTTGATTCCATTTTTTCTTTCCAAAATACTTCTGAATAATTAATAACTTCGAGTTTGTTCCACTTCGGAGAAAATATAAAAAAATAGCATAAATTCCGTTTTGTGATGTGCATTTGCCCTTGAATCTGATAATAGTAATTACTGTCTTCTTTTAACTTGATTGTATTATTTTTATTTATTAAATAAGGAATCTAAAAGCAAAATTGCTGCTATAGTGGATATTACAATTTATAATACATTTTTATCTAAACTATTATTCGATTAAAGTATTTTTTATTTTAAATACCTCCGATTACGAAGTACAAAAATAGGTACAAAACTAACCTTCCTTTCAAGAAGAGCTTGTTCCAAACTTTCATGATCTTTAACAGAAAACGGACATTTGACTTCAATAGTAGCATTATCTTCTATCAAACCATCTATAATTATATTATATAAAATTAAATATGTTTTTTGTGTGTAAACAAAATTTGGACAATACATATCAAATAATGAAAAAATGCGTTATATACCAGGCGTTGCTGCTAAGTATGGAATATTATCGTCAACAAATAACCTACATTTTTGTATTGGTTTTTTAATGATTTTTTCCAATGTTTTTATTGCCATATCTTCTTATTCATTACCATAGTCGATGGCATTACTTTTAGTGTTATTGGTATTATATAAAATTTCAAACACTGTATTTTTACACGAAGTATTGGGCCGCATTTTACAAATTTTATCAAAATTAGAAGCTGTAAGCCGATTTCTTCGTTCAGTAAACCAAGTTTGGCCATCAGATTGGTTTCGGGTTTCATACTCTAATGTTTTTTTGGCAATTAATGAAAGTGAAAGTGATTTTATAAATTCTGCTTTCTTATTTATCATTTCTTCCTCGGACAAAAAATCATCCGAGGGTTCAGCTAGTCCATAATGTTCGTCGGGGCCACATGATATTTTTTTTGATTCATAAACTCCAGATAATTTAAAAAGTGCTCTCCTGCATCTTAATGTTATTCGCTTATCTGCCGCATGTTTCAAAAATTTTTTGGCTATGATTCCTATACACATAAAATAATATTAAAACTACTACCCACATAATAATAATAAATTAATACTATTCATAAATTACAAATACTTAAAAATAATTCATAATGAAATATTTTATTTATTTAATTATTGTAGGTACTTATACCTATACTTATATGGTACCTTTAATATACAAATTATTTCAATTTTT
>JANEHU010004962.1:0-17525 GCA_027563435.1 Nasonovia ribisnigri
GTCGTAATTTCTTATTTGCAAACCTACAATAATATATTGTTTCTTGTTGATTTGTTCCAGAATAATATTCATAATTTTATATACCTACACCATTATTAATTTATATTACATTTTTAAATATTTATTATTTTGTAATTTTCAATAATAATACATTTTTTTCAATTTATACATATTTTGGATTTTTTATTCCATATTTTATGAAAAATTGGTACATATATTGATTTTTTTATTACAATAAAATCAGTTCCCTAGTTATAAGTAATTAATATTGTTATGTACTCATGTATTAACTGTAGGTACGTATTATTTTTGTACATTTTTTTACTGTAGGTGTACTTCTAGACTAGTTACATTATTGCTTGGCAGAATGATAATATTGCTAAGAAATTAAAAAAAAAAATTGTTATACCTCCTTAATGTTATATTGTTATGTTTTATTTAAAATTTGTAAAGAAACCATAAATATATTTATAGAGATATATTTTTGATATCTATACTTTCTCCTCTATTTTGTTTAAGCTTTTTTGTGCAGTCTCATATATTCTATTTGGTTAGTTTTTTGTATTAAGCTCCTTTCTTCATCTTATTTATTTTTAAAGCTCAATATGTCAAAAAGACCACCAGGTTCTTATTTCCGAAACAAAAAGAAGCAAAAAGAAGCAGAAGCTAAAGAACTAGCAACACAATGGGAGAAATCTAAAATTAAATGGTTCAACATTAAAAACGAACAAAAAATGAATACATTAAAAGATGGGGCTTCTGAAATTCAAAAGATTAATGAAAGTATTCAAATTGAAAGTGATAGTGGTTGTGGTCAAATTGAACAAACATCAGATATCAATGAATTAAGTTTTCAAGAAATACCTCTAGAGTTGGATGAAAATATTTTAGTTGATCATGATTTATCAAATGGTATAGTTGAGAAACAATCACTTGTTGATGAAGAAATAAATGCAAAAATAATTGAAGGAACATCAAATATCAACGAATTAAGTTTTCAAGGAATGCCTGTAGACCTGGATGAAAATATTTTAGTTGATCATGATTTATCACATGGTATAACAGAGAAAACGGAGAAACAATCACTTGTTGATGAAGAAATAAATGTGTTACAACCTCCAGAAATAATATTTAATAATCCTCAATCGTGGCCAACTATAACTGATAAGTTAAGGTGCATACCTGTTCAAAATGGCCCAAATCGTGGTAAATTAGAACATAAGCCTTTTAAAAACCATTGGTTTTACAAAAAATTACCTAATGGAGAAAGTGTTGAAAGATCATGGATGATGTATTCACAACCAAATGACGCAATTTTTTGCTTTTGTTGTATGTTATTTGGTAAACAATTTACTGTTTTAAGTGATCCCAAACAAGGTTTTTCGTGTTGGAAAAAAATTGAGCGCTTAAAAGAACATGAAGATTCTCAAGACCATGTAAAACATTATTTAGAATGGAAAATGCTTGAAAGCAAACTACTGAAAGCAGGGGGTATTGATGACGCCCTACATAAAGAAATACAATCAGAACAAGAAAAGTGGCGACATGTTTTAAAAATAATATTAGATGTGTTACTTTATTGTGCAAATAATAATCTAGCCTTAAGAGGAAATTCAGAAGATATAGGTAATCCAGCAGCAGGGCATTTTTTAAATCTAATTAGCTTAATAAGTAAATCTGATGGAGTATTAAGGCAACATATTGAATCCCACAAGAAAGGCTCTGTATCTTATTTTTCTCATCACATTCAAGATGAATTTATTTCTTTATTATCTAAAAAGGTCAGAGAAAAAATAATAAATCAAATCAAGTCTGCAAAATATTTTACTATTATGTTCGATTGTACACCTGATGTTTCCAAAAGTGAACAAATGAGTGAAGTTATCCGATATGTTCATATTTCTAACGGAAAAGTTTGTATAGAAGAAAGTTTTTTAGGATTTATTTTATCACATGAAAAAACTGGAAAAGGTTTAGCTAGTGAAATATTAACTCAATTATCTGATGATGATTTAAATATACAAAACTGCAGAGGCCAAGCTTACGATAATGGAGCAAATATGGCAGGAAAATATAAAGGTGTGCAAGCGAAAATTATGGAAAAAAATAGTTTGGCTACTTTTGTACCATGTAGTGCTCATAGTTTGAATTTGGCTGGTGTCAACGCTGCATCATCTAATGTTCAAATGAAAAACTTTTTTGGCAAGATTCAACAATTATTCAATTTTTTTTTCGGGTTCACCTTCTCGTTGGGAAGAATTAAAATTATTGAAACTCACACTTAATCATTTTCTGATACAAGATGGTCGTCTAAATCTGTAGCTATAAAAGCGGTTTTTACACAACTACCTGAAGTAAAAAATGCCCTTAATAATATAATTGAAAAGGGTAATGCTGAATCAATATTTTTGGCTAAAAGTTTATTATTATCCATTGACTATGAATTTATTTGCTTATTATCTATTTGGAATGCTATCCTTTCAAGCATTGATCGCGTTAATGTTTGTCTACAATCGAAATCATTAACAATAAATAAAGCTGCAAATCTAATTAAAGGATTAATTAATGAAATTACCGATTTGCGAAATAACAGACTTGGAACATTATTTAAAAGTGCTGAAGAATTAACTACAAAAATGGGTATTGCAACTGATTTTCCTCAAAAAAGAATAAAACGAGTAAAACTATTGGATCTTGAAGAATCTACAGACGACTGGAATGCGACTTCAAAAAAAAATTGTATTATTAATTTAAAAAATGTTTGTGATGTATTAACTATGAATATGAACTGGAGATTTGAAAAGCTCAATCAAATATCTTCTGACTTTGGATTTTTAAATGGAGCTGACCTCGTTGAAAGAGATTCAAATTATTTAATTAAAGCTGCTGCTGACCTAGCTATAAAATATGACAACGATTTAAAACCTTCAGACTTTACTTCGGAAATACTTAACTTTAAAAACCTTGAATTAAGTATGTTACCTGACCTTAAAAATCAAAGTCCATTAAATATTTTGGAGTTAATACATGAGTTAATTCAATGACTGACATATTCCCAAATATTTGTATTGCTATTCGTTTGTATCTAACATTGCCTTGTACTACCGCATCATGTGAACAAAGTTTTAGTAAACTTAAATTAATAAAAACCTATTTACGATCAACGATGAACCAAAACAGACTCACTAACTTGTCACTTCTATCAATCGAAAAAGAGATCACAAAGACAGTTAATTTTGATTCAGTTATTGATAATTTTTCTGCAATTAAAGCCAGAAAAATAAAGTTTTAAATATTAAGTTTCATATTTTGTAAATCTGGAAAATGTAAAATAATATATTTTAGTGTATACATTTAATCCATAATTAATAAATAATCATTATATTATTTTAATTTTCAGTTCTTAGTTATATTTTTCTTTCATTGTAGTTTTTTTGTACTCAAGTAGATACATATGAAGGTTTGACTGTAACAAATATTAAAAATGTATAAATATTGTTCATTTACATAAAACTTTTTATGTTAAAAGTAAGCAGTAAATATTTTAAATTTGTTAACAAATAATTTATATATGTTATTATTACCAATATTATTTTTTCTAAACCTGGAACTTAAAAATATTAACCGAATATAATTATTTAAATATTAATTAATATAAATATAATTATAAGAAATATTATTATAAAAAAATATGCGAGTGTGTTTGATTTAAAAAAAAAAAATACTAATTCTGGTCATGTGCGAAATTTCTTGAAATGGGCGTATATTTTTCATTTTCCCCGGGTGTTAAAAAGTTATGATCCGGCCCTGCAGAACATAATCTAGAAAAAAGTTTTCATCGACGCGATATTGAACGGATAAGATAAACTATAATTATTGAACATAGTACTTATAATAATGTATTGTAGTAACATTAGATTAGATATTTCTTAAGCCATTCTACAATATTATTCTATATTTACGATAAAAATATTATCAAAATCAAAAATTCAATTGCCATAAAAGTGTCTGTTATTTAGGGGTTGGTTTTCCTACATAAAATTGGTGAAAATGTCCTCGTTCCCATAAAAACGTCCGTTATTCAGAGGTGTCGGATTAGAGGTGTCCGTTTAGGGAGGTTTCACTGAAATATCATAATTTTAAATAATAATATGTACAACTAATATTTATTTGTTATTAAAATAATACAAATACAATACATACCTATATTATTATTATACATAATACGTATAGTAATGATGTATAATAATAATAATAATAATTATGTATATATTATAATATAAATATTGTATATTATATTATGTAATTATAATTTCTCCGAATTATTTTAAGTACTACAATTACAAGATAAATTATTTATTATAATATAATCGACTGTATTCATAAAACAGAAAGTTTTACAAATATACTACAACTTACCCACAATCCATCTATTAATTAATTGAATTTGGTACTTATCATTTCACAGATATCAATAATTTTTCTTTATAATTCTAGATTCAGTACATGTTAGGTTATTTCTGTTTACTTCTCTGCTAGATAATATTACTAACAAAACCACTGCAACAATATGACTATATTATTTTGCTTATAAGTACAGTGGTTTATAACTAATTTAATATAAATAAAACAATCTTAGATTCAATTAAACGAATACCAAAATTACTGTCCGACAGTGGTTTAAGAATATTGATAGTTATAATGATTATAATGCTTAAATAACAACATAATTTAGTTTAATAAGTACAACATCAAAATATCATGATCAAGTACCAGTGGGCATACTACATCAACCATTACAATTTCAATTTGTACATGTTAATATCCAGTGGCGTCGGAGAAGTGACCCCTTGGATTTTATCCAAGGGGGGCAAAAGTATAATTTTGCCCCCCCCTACCACATTAAAATTAAAGGGTAAAATACAATATTACAATCGTAATTTATGCTTAATTTATACGTTTACGTATTCAAAATAAGTCTCATTTTCATGAATGTGCTATTAAATATTATTATTATTATCGATTTATTATTATAACATAATACATATAAAGTTATTGACTAATTTTTATAGACGTTTTCGGTCGGAGTGCTTTATCAAATATTTATAATTGGTCAATTGGAAGTTCCACCAGTCCCGGATAGTGTTCTCACAACATAGTTACAATATTGTTTATTATTCCAATATCATTAGGCTATTTTTGGGTTTTTACAGTTTATATCGTTTACGATTAGATTCGGATTAGCGATTAGTGATTACTGATTACGACTATTAAATGAGTACGCTGTTGTGAGCGTTGTCTGTCGGCTGTCGCTACAGAATACAGTTTAAATGTAAATGTAAAAGTATAATTATTAATTTATAACAGTTTACAGTAAAATTCATATTAAATATTAAATATTTACTAAGTTTAATTGTTTAAATACGTCTCACGTACCTGCAATGGCTGTTCCCAATCCCAAAAAAAATATTAAAGACTTTTTCAAACCGAAAACAACACCTGTGAAAATTCAGGAACTTATACCTAACAATGTAAGTTTAAGACATACTTTCAAATAAATTTGTTTTATTTGTTGTAATTATTTATTTGTCTAGTAAAATAAAGTGTTATAAATATAAATATTACTGATATAATGATATATCTATATACCTAAATCAAACTGATTTCTACAAAGCAATATTTTTGTTGAACAGATAATAATTTTACTTTTTAGATACCAATCAATAATTTTTTTATTTCCTACAAAAATTTATTTCAACAACTAATGCTGTTAATTAATATTTGTATACTGTGGAACAAAATATGTTATAGGCACAAAACTGGATTTAATTAAGCTAATTTAATAATAATGATTACCTACTTGTATTTATAATATATTAATATTTTATAATTTTATATTATGGAATTAACTATTATGTATTTATGTCAACTGTACACACCCTAGATTATTATGCTTTTTTAATTTTATTAAAATGATTAATTATTAATGGTTAAAAGCAGGTTTTTGTATCTAGTGGCCTTAATTTAAATAATTTCCAGTGTAATGTTTATAATTTCCAACCAAAATTAAAAAGAAGAAATATTTTATACTTGCCTAATAAAATTTATATTTTGAGTTGATCTTAGAAGAATTTTACTGTTAACTTTGAATATAGGTATTTCACTTACAATAAGTATTTTTTTTATATAAGGTTAACTATGTACTTAAAATAGGTTTTTTTATATAAGGTTAAATTAAGTTAAATAAAAGTAAATTACAACTTTTAAATATTTTTAAATCGTATAATAATTAAGACTGTTATTTCATAGTTTCACACTATTAACTGCAGTACGGACTACAGACTAGTTTCTGTTAAAGAAAAAATTTAAAAAACTTTTTAAGTAAACAATGACAGTATTATATTAATAAATGCATGCATTTAAGTGTTGTTTGGGCATTTATTTCTCTGATTCAGCTCTAAGTTGTTAGAAAAAGTATATTATACTGAAAAGGGCAAACATTTTTTTCAGGAGTCAGAGATAGAACAGGATTTACAAAATAATATCAGTAATGTCACCTCAACATCTTCAATTTCAAAAAAAAGTAGTCAACCCATTCTTCCTATAATTGAAACAAAAAATCAACCATCAAGTAATTTTATTTTTCCAAAACACAAAAAAAGGTCATTTTGTGCAAAGTGGTTTGAAATGTTTGCCTGGCTTCATTATGATGAATCAAAAGATCGTGCATTTTGTTTTGATTGTATTTCGTTTTATCATAAGACAAGTAATAAATTAAATAAACACATAGAGTTATCTTTTATAGTAGATGGTTTTAATAACTGGAAAAAAGCATCTGAAAAATTTCAATCCCATGAAAATAGTAAAATGCACGTCAACTCTATACATTTTCTTTTAAGTATTAATACTAATGTATCAGTCGTTTCTTTATTATCAAAACAAAAAATTGAAGAACAAAAAAATGCATCTACAGCCTTATTAACAATGATTAGTACTTTGCGATACCTTAGTCAGATGGGAATAAGTATTAGAGGTCATTCTCATAATGATGGCAATTTTATTTCCTTATTAGAAGAAAGATGTATAGATGTTCCATGCTTAAGTTATTGGATACAACAGAAAAATAATTGGCTTAGTTCAGATATTCAGAATGAAATATTAGAAATAATGTCATTAAATGTACAGCGTGAACTTGTGCAATCAATAAAAAAATCAGAATACTTCTCTATAATTGCTGATTCAACTACTGATATTTCTTCTGTAGAACAGTTTTCATTATGCATTCGCTATGTTGATTCAAATTTCGAAGTACATGAAGTATTTACTGGTTTATATAATACACCTGATAGTAAAGCATTAACATTTTTTGACACAATAAAAGACATATTAATACGATTTACTTTATCTACATCAAATTTAAGAGGCCACTGTTTTGATGGAGCTGCCAATATGTCTGGGAAATTGAATGGGGTGAAAAAATTAATTGAAGATGTTCAACCAAAAAGTTGTTTTGTACACTGTAGTAATCATTCACTGGATTTAGCATTACAAGAAGTTGCAAGAAAAAATAGTGCTATGTGTGATACCTTCACTATGGTCAGAGATGTATCAAATGCTATTCTTGAATCTGCTAAGAGAAAAAGTATCTATGAAAATATAGTATTAGAGCCATGTTACAATTCCTCTGAATTGGGTAGTGTAAAACAAAATCTACTTCCATTTTGTCCAACTAGATGGTCTGTAAGGGTTAAAAGTTTAACAAGATTTTTAGATAACTATAGCAGAGTTCAAAAAACATTAGATGAAATGCTTTCAGGGAGTGTTTGTATAGCAGATGATAGAAAATTCACACTTAGAGGATATGTGAAAAAATTAAAAAAATTAAAAACAATTTTTTTTTTGACTATTGCAATACATATTTTGGTATTCTTGTCGTATGCGGTCTACCTCACGTTTCTACATGTCATATGCGGTCTACCGCACACTTGCCGTCTACCACACATGTCTTTATACGTCATATCAATTAAATCGAAAAATAATTATAAAAACAAATAAAATAATACAGTATGTTGTATGTCAATATGTATAAAAATCCAAAAATAATATACTATGTCAAAATAATCATAAAATAAATAATTATAAAAACAAATAAAATAATACAGTATGTTGTATGTCAATATGTATAAAAATCCAAAAATAATATACTATGTCAAAATAATCTACGTTTTTATTATTTAAATTAGTTACAATATAACTTTACGTCTCTTAAAAAACATTCAAATATATCATCATTGCTGTTTCTTAGACGCCACCATTGTTCCGCTAAATAGGAGGGTAGCAATGATGGTGATGTACCATGCATTTTTTTTACGATTCGAAGTTTTAAACCTCCCCATAAATTTTCTATGCGCTGTGTGTGTGCACCATTGATAGGATCGACAAAAAATTGGGAATGGTTTACGGTTTTATGTATGTACCCTTTAGTTTCTAATGTCTTATATGCAAGCCATTCATCCGAGTGTATTTCTGTACCAATTTCAATTTCATTTTGAATTATTCCGTGCAGTGTCTGTCGGTCTCTTTTTTCTACAACAAAGTATCTTGCCTCTATAACACCATTTTCGTCTTTTTGGCACATTCCAAACACCCATGGACCAGTAAGTTTTTTTCCATAATTTCTATTACTAAAATCAGGTTCCTCTTCGTCGCTCAGCTCGTTTACATCCACATTTTCAGTAACAATATCAGCCCCCAATAATCGTCCTCTGTTGTACTTTCTTTTACCACGCATTAAAGATTCATCGACTTGAACAATAGTATTTGTACCTCCCATTTTCCTTCTTTTTTCAAAAGCAGCTACCGGTATGTCACGACATAAATTCATCCAGTCGTGCACTGTGTGACTTCCCCGTCCTGTTAATTTTACTATGGTATTTTGTGGTATTTCAAGACACCAATAATAAGCTAATTCTAAAATATCGGACAAAGCTAACCCACTATTACATCGACCATTTTTATCTTTGTATGTGAAAAAAGTGTTACCTTTACGGACGGATTGAGTTCTTTGGCAACCTTTCTTAGTGCATCGTATCACGGTTCGTTCTTTTCCCCGTTCTTTGCGAATATAATATTTGGTTAGCGAACCACAGTGTACACAAGGATGATTATCAGTTTCAATAAGTCCTTTTTCCTTTAAAAAAGCTATGGTATTTTCCTCTGATTGGATAATGACATTGAAATGTTTGGCTAACATAATGTTAAAAAGTGTAGTAAATAAACTGAAGAATAACGGATCACGTAGGTATTACAGCACAAACTGAACTGATTATCTTATATGTTTACGACTACAGTCACGATTTTGGCAGGACCTAAGTTTTATTATAGCAGGTATTTTATTATTGATATAGAAATAACATCGTTAAGATAAAACTTAATTGTCATTGCGGTCGAATCGTTGAAAATGATCATTAGTAGATAAAAATTGTGTGGACGTGTGGTAGACCGCATATGACATTATAGGAACATGTGCGGTAGATGACAAGTGTGCGGTAGACCGCATACGACAAGAATACCCATATTTTTGGTCCTGTAGAACAATTAGCAAAAGTATTACAAAATCCTAAATTTTGTGCATCAGATTCAATTAAAGCTGCAGATACATTAAAGAAAACAATACTAACATTCAGAAGTAATGAACAGTTTGAAAAGATATTAAATACCGTGAATTTGAATGCTGAAATATATGAATTAGAACCACTTGATGACACTAAGCGTATCAAAAAAACACCAAAACGACTTCAATATACAAATAATCCTCCTACAAAATAATCACCAATATGTGAATTGAAGAAAGATATGTTTGAAATAATTGACTATTTGATAATTGAAATTGATAGGCGTTTTAATCAACAAGGTCTAAAAAACTTGGTTAAATTAGAAAATATACTTGTAGATCAAAACACAAGAACTCACCAAGAACTTACTAATTGTTTAAATAATATGAGTGAGGATTTTGACATTAATAAACTCCATGCACAGCTTATTATGTTACCATCTATAGTATCTATCACTAGTATTTCAGATATTATAAATCATTTGAGAAATGAATATTCAAATGTAAAAGATTCTTTGTTTTCTGAAATCACCAAGCTTATTAAATTAATTTTAACAATACCAGCATCTGCAGCGACTGCTGAACGTTCTTTTAGTGCATTGAGAAGACTAAAAACATATCTGAGGTCCACAATGACCCAAAAGAGATTAACTCATTTGATGATTTTACACGTTCATAAGTCTATGACAGCAAAAATTGATTTGAAGTTAATTGCCAAAGAATTTGTTTCCAGAACTTCACAAAGGAAATCAACATTTGGAAATTTTTTCTAATCTTATAAGTAATTCTTTTTAAAAAATAAACCTTTTTGCAGTTTATTTTATTTTATTTGTATTTATATACATTTATTTATTATTTTATTTTTATTTATATATTGACATATTATTACTTTAGAATATAACTTAAGGACTAAGGTATAAATTAAATAAATTTTTTATATTTCATTTATTTATGTTTCTGTATAATATATTGTTACTTTTGAATACAACTTCAGGTATATAGTAAATATATTTCTTTTAAAACTTATTTATTATATTTATTTAGATACTGTTATTTTGACTTTAGATATAAAGTAAATATGCTTCATGTTTTTTTTCAATATATAAATGTATGAATTTAATCATTAAATTTAGAAATTTATATATAGGTAAACTTTTGCTATGTTAAACTAGCTGGTAAACTTTTAAATAAAAAAAATATGTATACATAGATATACTACCTATATCAACGTTAAAAATAAAATATTAAAAAAGGTTTTCTGTTATCAATTATAAATAAATATATTATAATAGTTGTTAGGTTTTTTTTAGGTTTTGGCCCCCCCTCATGAAAAATAGTTCCTGCGCCACTGTTAATATCCTTTGAACCACAAAGTCTATATACCAAAAACAATACAAAATTGTAAAAAAGATTAACAAACATCATGTTGAGCTCGGTGTTCAATGAAAGTAGTCATCCGTACCTACAGAGCTTCATTGAGTAAACCGTCACGACTATAATTAAGTGATAGCTGTATTCTAATCAGATGAACAATAAGAATAACATAATAGTAAAAGTTGTTGTAAAATAATAAAAATAAATGCTTGTGTTGGGTACAATTACAATATGATATAGAACTGTTTCACACGAGACACTTTGTGGCCAGCAACTAGTGTCTGAAAAGAATCGGGCGATTAAAAATATATTGATAATTATAGAAGCGTTCACATGAGACACAGATAAGAATCAGTGTCCCGGCTGCGTTTAGAAGTGTCGCTTCCCCCTTAGTAGCCGGACACTGTGTTTGTGTCTGAGCCACCGATAATCTACACATTGTAATGAATATGTTCAGACGAGACACACGAGTTCACCATATTCATACAGATTATATAAAATAATTAAAAATAATTAATAAATAATTTACTAAGGCAGTTCAAAAAAACACTTGGAGGACATGCGAAAATAATTGAAAAATTTTTGTTCACTTTTAAGTAAATCAGTAAACAAGCAAGTAAAATGTCCTTTTTCATTTCTGGATTGAACAATAGGATGTACCCAATAAATCCTTTCAGTCCTTTTAACAGGTTTATGTTTTTTTTTAATAAGAGAATACAATAGTATTGCTTCTTCCACCTTCATGATGACAACTAGTTGTGAGTACGATTTTCACGTACAATACATAATTATTAATCAGACACTAGTGTACAGCTCGTGTCTCGTGTGAATTAATTATATATAAGTTATATAATTTTATATAACTAACGCTTTCAGGACATGCATTAAAAATAATTACTAGACTTCACTTAATATAGTAAAACCATTCTAAAATTATTTCTGTCAGATTCTTAAAGCTTAACCAGACATACGTGTTTTGTGACTTAAAATGTTTAAAACAAAACAAATTTCATTGATTGTGAGTTATAGTTTTGACTTACGTGATCTGTACCAAAAAAATTTTTGACTTAAGACATACATACCATACGCCAATGGTTCATAATGACTGGTGCTGTGGTGCTGAGAAAAACCACTCGACCACCAGTTCGGTTTGAGGTTTAACATAACATGAAATGAATTACGAAAAAGTGAGAGAATGATATTCTTAGCTATTACGAGTGTGCCAGCGTAACACAACACAAAACATAGAAAAACATGAACATTCTATGACTATATGCATTGCACTTTTAAAATTAAATATAATATTACATAATATAAAACATGAAAAATTTTAATTTTTTTTTCTATTCTCGAACGACTCAACGACGATTAGAAGATACGTGCAAGTGATAACACGTCATGATAATACTCGCGGGAACGATACGAAACGTTATCAAAACGAATATGTCAATACTGACAATACTGATAAACAACCTATAGATCATAATTCATAACTACTGTGAAACCTCCAAATACCGGACACTCTCAGTCGCCGTAATTTTGTCCGTTATTTAGAGGTGTCCGCTATTCAGAGGGAAAACAATTCTAATACATTATAATATCTAATCTAATGTTACTACAAGACATTATTATTCTATTTACAATTATAGTTTAAATATCACGTCAATAAAAACATTTTTCTAGTCCATGTTCTGTGATGTTAACCTACTCGTACATTTCTAGTACGTATTTAGCTGTACTTGTGATTCCAATACATACGGACGTAATCGTAAACGTATTGTAAGTACGCAATGGCTAGTAAACGAAAAAAATAAAATTGAGATTCTTGAATTTACAAATTTCAATTTACATTTTCATTAATTTTAACATGCATAATACAGTGGAAGTAGTGGAACCTCTAAATACCGGACACTCTCGGACCTCGGTCGATGTAATTTTGTCCGTTATTTAGTGGTGTCCGCTATTCAGAGGGAGAATAAATTTCGGAAATAATTCGGAGAAATAATCACTACATAATATAATATTATACAACATATATATAATATATAGCCATATAGGTACTTATCTATAATAATGATACAGGTATGTATTTGTATTATATTTGAATTATTTTAATTACAAATAAATATTAGTTGTACCTACATTATTATTTAAAATTAGGATATTATTATGTATGTAAAAATTAATGAAAATTGAAATTGAAATTCGTAAATTCAAGAATCTCAAATTTATCTTACAGACTTCATCTTTTTCGTTTACTAGCCGTTGCGTACTTACAATACGTTTACGAATACGTCCGTATGTATTGGAATCACAAATACAACTAAATACGTACCAAAAATATATGAGTAGGTTAACATCACAGAACATAGACTAGAAAAATGTTTTTATCGACGCGATATTTAAACTATAATTGTACATAGTATAAATAGTATAATAATGTACTGTAGTAACATTAGATTTCTAAAATTCTACAATATTATTCTATATCTACGATAAAAATATTATCAAAATCAAAAATTAAATTGCTATTATAATTGTCCGTTATATAGAGCGTCGGGCTTTTAGGGGTTTTCCTATACAAAAGTGGTGGAAATATCCCCATTCCCATAAAAACGTTCATTATTCGGAGGTGTCCGCTATCTAGAGGTGCCCGTTAAGGCCTTAAGGGAGGTTTCACTGTAATATCATAATTTTAAATAATAATAAGTACAACTAATATTTATTTGTTATTAAAATAATACAAATACAATATGTTGTGTATTGTCAATATGAATAATAACACAAACGTATATTATAGTCTTTTATTATGAAAAGTATAAAACGAACTGACGTACATATAAAATTGTCTACTTGCTAATGACCGATGGACAATCCCCACCGATCGTAATATGATACTTATGATTATTATTATTAATATAAACGTTTAGTATATAATGTAAATGCTGAATATGCAACATCTCTTTCCTTTAAAAAAAAAAAAAAAAAATATAAAGTATTTTGTATAGTGCTTAATTACTATGTTAGTATTTTTTTTTTTTTTTTTTTATATTTTTTTTTTTTATACGAGTATTTATTATATAATTTGATAACTGATATAATTAATAGTTGATTATTGCAATAATTATTGCCCTAAGCATAATCACTTGGAGAATATCGCTGAGGCGGTTTTCTAGATCTAATTGGTCTGGGTGTTTTATTTACTATTACGGGATCGGCCGGATCGGGATTTTGATTTTCAACTACAGTTTCAGTATTTTTAGAATTTTCATTTGTTTGTCTAGCTGGTGTAGGTGACAGTGAGTTATTTATTTGGTTGTGTGGCCATATCTGATCAGTGTGTCTTATCCATTCAGAACCCTCGTCTAGTATGATTTTATGAGTGTTTTTACTAATGTTTTCTGTAATTTTTCCTTTTTGCCAATTTTCATTTTTATTTCGATAATCCTTAACTAATACCAAATCACCCTCTTTTATATTAATATCTCTTTTTCCTGAATTTTTTATTTGTGTAATTTGGTTATTAATAACTACTTCATTTGTGTTTGGGATTAATAAATCAAAAATAGTACGTGTTGAGCGGCCAAACATAAGTTTTGCTGGCGTTTCATTTGTGGTTGAGTGTACAGTATTTCTATACATCAATAAAAATTTATTCAAATGGTGTAATGATGTTGAACATTTATTAAAAAATTGCTTAACTATTTTTACTCCGGATTCGGCAAATCCATTTGAGGCTGGGTGGAAAGGTGCCCCTGTCAAGTGCCTGATACCTAGTGTCTTGCAATATGACTGGAATTCATCGCCATTAAAACATTTTGCATTGTCAGTTGTTATTGTTCTGGGAATGCCAAAACGTGCAATTAACTCAGACAGTTTTGTTATGACCGTTTGTGCTGTCATCGAATTTACTTGAAAAACTTCTAGCCACTTTGTGGTTGCATCGACAATAATTAAGAATGTTTTGTTTTTGTACGGACCTAAGAAATCGCAATGCACTCTCGTCCATTGTCTTTGTGGCCATTTCCACGGAGTTAGTACTGACTTAGGAGGATTAGGTCTTGCATTTATGCATTCATTGCAGTTTCGGGCCATATCCTCAATTTCTTTATCTATACTAGGCCACCAGAAATACGAACGCGCAATGCTTTTCATACTCGACATGCCAATATGACAAGAATGCAGTTCAGTTAGAATTGACTTACGGAATTTGGTTGGTATGATTACTCTATAGCCCCAAAATAAACAATCTTGTTCAGCAGTAATTTCTATTTTGCGTGTATTATACGAGTTTAATTCGGAATTTATTGAAAAGTCATTACTCCATGAACCTGTTTTTGTAGCGTGTAATACTCTAGAGGTAATTGGATCTCTTTTCGTTTCAATTTTGATTTTGTGCCAATCTAGCGGGAATGGTGACTGTTCGTGAATAAAATTGATGTGAGCGTCATCATATTCATTAATATTATTGTTGCATTGGTTTGTTTTAATGCGTGATAAAAAATCAGCAGTATTTCCTTCTGATTTAATATACTTAATTTCAAAATCGAATGAAGAAAGAACGTATGCCCAACGTTGTAAGCGATTTGCCGCATAAATTGGTATTCCTTTTTTTTCTCCAAATATGTGGATTAACGGTTTGTGATCAGTAACTAATGTAAATTTTCTACCGTATAAATAATCGTAAAATTTTTGAACACCAAAAATTATGGCTAGACCTTCTTTTTCGATTTGTGGAAATTTGCATTCACTGTTTGACAATACTCGTGATGCATATGCAATTGGTCTTTCTGAGTGGTCAGGATAAGTGTGCGATATGATTGCACCTAGTGCGTATGACGAAGAATCGACCGTGAGTTTTATGGGAAGTTTTTGGTCATAATGTGCTAACACAGGACTTGAGATAAGCATTTTTTTTATGTTATTATATGCTTGATCACATTCTGGTGACCATAGCCATTTTTTTTCTTGTCTTAGTAATGAGTATAACGGTTTAAGAATGTCCGCTGCTCTTGGAACAAATTTAATGTAATATGTTACTAAACCTAAAAATGATTTTAACATAGTTTTATTTTCTGGAACCAGGGCAGATTGTATTGCATTTATGTGTTTAGTTAAGGTGTGCAAGCCATGCTCATCGATTTTATGACCTAAATATTCAATTGAATTTTTGAGAAAACTACATTTGTTTTGTTTAACCCTTAAACCAACTTCGGATAAAACGTTAAGTAATTTTTTTAATCTATTGTTGTGTTCTTCTACCGTTTTTCCCGCAACTATTATGTCATCTTGAAATATACCAATCCCTTCTAAGCCTGTGGTTGATATTTCCATGGCTTTTTGGAATTCCCCAGCTGAGCTTTTTATTCCGAACGGATTTCGAGTATAACTGAATAGGCCTTTGTGAGTATTTATTGTAGTGTATTTGCGATCACTCTCTTTAATTACCATTTGTTGATATGCATCTTTGAGATCTATTTTAGAAAAATATTTTGAGCCACTTATATTCGCATAAAGATGTTCTATTTTTGGTAAGGGATACTCAGTTCCTTCCAATACGGGGTTGATTGTAATTTTGAAATCACCACAAATTCTAACTGTACCGTCGGGCTTAAGAATTGGAACAATTGGAGTGGCCCATTCGCTGTAGTTCACAGGAGTTAAAATATTATTATCTATTAAACGATCAATTTCCGACTCTACCTTAGATTTTAGTGCTAAAGGAATTGACCTTGGCTTGAAAAACTTGGGTATTGCCCCCTTTTTAATGTTTAGCGATATTTGGTATTTATTAAAGGTGCCGATTTCATTTTTGAATAAATGCTCGAAATTTTTTAATATATTCTCTATACTTTCGTTTACATTTATAGTGTTATAAATGGGAGAATAGTTTATTATTTTTAAATCATTTCTACCAATTAATGGCGGTCCTCCGTTTTTTATTACGTAAATGCACATTTTAAAAGACTTTTTCGAATATTTAGCATTTACTATTAATTTTCCTATTGGGCTTATATCATTTCCGACGTAATCGCGTAATGAAATATCGTTTGGTAATAAAGTTAAATTATTAAAACTTGTATCATATAATTGTTTTGACATTACACTATGCACAGCCCCCGTATCTATTTCAAATTTTAAATCTTTATTTTCAATTAATAAATTGATTATGTACGGTTCTACTTTATTTTGAAAGTTATTTTCAATCATATTAAAAAAAGTGTCAGATAAATTGTACGCGATTGCGTCATCATGAATATTTTCATTCGTGTTATTACCAGAATTTTCGGATAAAAATTTATTGTGTGAGCGGTTATCATACTTTGGTTTATTGTTCTTACTTTTACACATAGGAGCCAAATGACCTTTGATATTGCAAATATTACAACTGTAGTCCTTGTATCGGCATTCTTTTTGTGTGTGGTTTGATCGACCGCATGTTCCACATTTTGATTTTTCCGTGATTGACTGCTTGGCTGATTTTGCTTGCTGACTTTGTTTTTGATATTTGAAGTCAGCTTCTTCCTTTATCCATCCG